>JBBPKJ010000352.1:0-28182 GCA_038089195.1 Brasilioporus rufonigricans
CGGAACAGCAGCCGACGAGGACAAATTGACAACAACTGCTGTGATTGCCCCCGATCCCACCCCCTATTGTGTGGGGGTGGGGTGCATCATCTCCTCGGCCCTTTCGGCCCTTCTTCCCTCTCAGATCTCTCGACGCCTCATCTCGTTGTCTCCCACCAGCGGTGAGCTCGCCTGCACAGTTCTTTCCATTTATTTTTTTCAGACGATGATCCACTGCTCTCCTGCTCTCCTGCTCTCCCTCCCTCCTCAGAGATTTAGACCCCGGGCTGTTACCAACAAGGGCCTCAAGTCTCTCAAGGTCATACTTGTGGTCCTAAGGGGTGCAGAACGGCTTAGGATTGCGGGACATGTACATGCTCGAATGGTCGGTGGGAGGCCCAGCGAGCTGGTGGTACCCAGTATAACTTGTTTGCCGGAATTCCTTGTACATACACACACGAATGATTCATCCCGTGCTGAAATACATAGCTCTAGAGGTACTGTATGTATACATACAAAGAAACGAGCCCCGATGAGATGTGGGACAATGAACAAGTGCTAGCCGGGCCGAGAAAGCGGACTAGACCGAGTGCAGTCCCCCATCTCCAGTACCCATCCAGCTCATATGTCATCCGATCGTCTAGACTGGTTGGCAACTGAGGATATCACACCTCCGCGGTGCTGCGAACATTCTACCGCGGCGATCACCATCCAAGTCGATAACTGGACTACGAAGACTCACCTGGTGTACGGATTAACTTTGTTACCCCGCTTGTTTGGTCGGAACTGGAATAGCCCGTCACCTGCAAATTGAAATCTACGGGTGCCACCACTTCACTACGAATGTACGATCTAGCATTTAAATTGGCGAGGACCGTGTTGCAGTAGATCGAGCAAAGCGGAATACCAAACACCGTATAGACAGAATTATACGGATCGACATGCAACTATGATATTTTGTCAGGCTTTCAAAAGATGTTGGAAGACGTGCTGGTGATGAACGACACCCACCAATATGAGAGTCAAGAGGGCAAACGTCGCCGACCAGATGCCCGTATTTACGGCAAACACGATGAGGCGTTGCAGAAGGTTTATCGCACTTGTGGGTTAACGTCAGGTGAGGCTACATGACACGCAGGTGTGGCATGCTTACCCTGGAAATGTAACAGAGCTTCGCTGCCGGAGAAGTAAGAACGTCAGGAAAGCCGCTATCAGGATATCTATTACAGCAGAAACAGAGAGACACGAGATGGATAGATCCTGTTCACCCAATGCTAAGGTCTGATTCGGAACACAAAGCATATACCTACCACGAGGAAATTGTCGTGGAGCACACTAAGCTCAACAACATGGACCCTAGAAGCCGACGAATAATAAACTAATAAGCAAATTGAATCTGTGCACTGTAGAGAACGAACCCATCCGCAAAATAGAGTGATTTCGCTGTGTAAACTGAGAATGTAATGATCAGGGTTCACTAATATGAATGATACGAGTGACAACCCACCAGAACTAGACACTTGTATTCAGATCATGTCCTGTTAGACCTCTGTTTCCCAAGGGCGTGCGAAGTCTTACCAAGCTGGTAGAGTGATAAGGGAACCTACGCAATAGAGTTTGAGCGACAGCAGTATTCGCTATGCATGTAGACTCCATACCCATATAAGTGGCGCTACAACATTCTTCCCACTAACTGAATGATCGTGAGTAGACGGGAGAGGGGCTCAAAGGTCCATATTTACAAACGTAGATTCGATAGATGAAATAGCCTTGTGTAGGTGTTGCAACTAGAATCTAGATGATGTTAGCCTTATCGTTAAGAGAACACTAGATAAACGGGTACCGTAAATAGTATCTGTATCTGCTACTTATCAGTGGGCATTGAAGTGGCATCGAGGATGGGACCTACAAACAGCTCGCTGGAAGAATATCAAGGTGAGAGAAATGGGATCTTGGAAGGGACAACCCACGGTACCCCATCCAATACTGACAGTGGGTTCACGAGACCAGCCATAATATATTTGTATGCTGTGAGGGACATGACATGAACGAAACAAGAACGAAATGTATGACGTGCTTGCCGAGACACTAACCGCCAGAGATGACCAAGGCGTTGCGGATGGTATTTAATGCCCTACCGTGACGCGTCAGCGACACTAGACACCAAACCAGGAAGAGTTGTACCATAGAACAGCTACCTGAAAAGGTTGTTACACGATCACCTTAGACGAGTTCGAAAGTGGACTTACAAAGCTCTTTGTGTGCAAAGGATCATCCTGGTAACTAGAACGAACAGGTGCATACCAACGGAAGAAGGCAAGAAACGAAGATCATACTGGACATAATAAAAGAATCTTCCCGGAAATAGTCAATGAGCTGTTTCGTCACTGGGATCGGTTCTGAATCGAAAGACACTCACGTTTGCATGCATGTCACACCATAAAAGCTGGTCGACATGATAGCAGAAAAGTACAACGCCCCATATATCGATCGATCAGCTGAGCTGGCTGACATTGTTCTTCACTGGCAGGTTGGAGGAACGAAAAACAATGTTGGAAACCGTGACGGGGACTGTAACCAGGTCATATATATGCACGCAAGTGATGAACTAAAAACCTAGATCCTAGGCACGATCGGATAAATAGTAACCTCAACAAGAAAGGGACTCGTAAGCAAACTCCGCCTGGACATAATTGTTCAATAGCACCTGCCTTTGACTCCGGTTGAATGTTGTGGATGTTGAAGTTCCGAAGTGTTTCAAGGAACTGCGATGAGATGATTTCATGGTGACAGTATGGGATCACCGAGTGGAATGATTTACCAAAGTTATTGGAAATAGAGAAGGTCCGAAGAAGTGAGGGGAAAAAGGTATATTCAGAAGGGGCGGTTGCTACAAGGTCTACATCGTTTTTTTTTGACATAGACACTTGCCAGTAGCATGCGGCACAGGTGATGCCACGCAGCGGCTCGGCAATGGAGATGGCGGACTGCATCACTCAACTGTCTCATATGCCAAGTCGATTGTATCGCACGACCTCGGAAACTTCCGCAAACCACCGCCGGCGGGACTACTGCGGATCTGGACTCAGCTAACGCGGCCTCACAACACCGTTATTACGAGGACGTACATCGTGCCATGGAGACGGGTGCCGCAGCAGCGTCGCCAGGCTTTTCTGCAGGCCCGGGCCACTAATAGTGGCGGGGCCTTCACTGAGGATTTCTTACTCTAAATGGCAGAGTTCATACTAACCCACTCCGAGTCATCGATTGACGACAGCTGCAGACGCTTGTGAGGTGGCAGTATTTTCCCCTTCCGCAGTCTCCATCGTATAACCACCTCAATCCATTGCATCCATACCGTTATGCACACAAAGTTGACGACACGCATACTAGTATCCAACGAAGACCCAAGCCCATAGAGAGAATTGAAACCGACCTGGAGGTGAAAAATCCACAAATAACATCGATGTGCCAGCTGGAGGTCACACTGATTATCGAATCTCACGCTCACACATACCACACGCCAAGTCGTAGGTTGAAGTACTTCCTCCGAGTCTCACGCCGTCATCAACTTCCTTCACCGCCGCCCTTGCAGCCTCGGCATCGCGAAACGCGCTCGGTCAAAGATCGCTCAACGCCTCTGGTTGCTATGGGATGCCGAACGAACAGTGCCACAATGCGAGGTTCGTATATAGTAATTTGCAACACGCGACATGCTTCGGACCGAAGCCGTACATGTAGAAATACCTGCACGCGATCGCCTCCCGTATGACGTAGGCAATGTACCAAAAGCAAGAGGAAAGAATAAGCGCACTAGGCAACATGGAAGACTTACTAGTACAATAGTCCCCTCTGCAGGGATACCATTCTGCAATCCCTATAGAATCATGATCACCAGAACCATGGGTAAATCCGGAAAAGCACGCACGCCCGCTATTTATGTATCTCCAGGCGACCTCATCTGAGGCGCCGAGATCACCAGAATCCAGTAGTTCGTCGGGAATACCCGACAGTGATAGGCAGGATCACAGCATCTCGTTCAACTCCACTTGACCCCCCGAAAGAACTTCTGAGGGATCCCAACATTTCCACATCCCGAGCCTTTTGGATCCCTTGCGATTTATGGTCACGACGAGAGGTGTGCCATAGTATGAGAAGTCGTGAAGCCAGCGCTCCCCACTCACCGTACGTTAAGACCGTGGTAGGACAAGATCGCAAACTTGCACATTCGGAAAGATACACTCACACGGACTCACGCATTTCAGCAGCTGGCATAGTTTGTCATCACTCCCTCTTCGACGAGCTTCCATGGCATATCAGCTAAGCAAAACAACAGCGGCCAACAATACCCCCGCTTCTCTTGACCCGAAGCTCGCTGACAATGCATCATCCCCCATAACGCTCACACAACTCTTCTGGTAACGTTATTTCTTTCCTTTGCTCACACTCACACTCATCCATCCCAGCTATGCTACTCTTCCTTAGCGCTGCTCTTTTCGGAAATCTGACCCAGCAGCTCGTCTTCTTGATACCGCTGAAGCTGGATATTGTCAACAAGTCAACAGTACCACTACTTTCCAGGAATTGCAACTAGCAGCAGCACACTTCTGTAGGGCCTCTGCTTTGGATGCCTTATGCCTGTATTGCGTCAGGAGATCTCCTAGTACTTTCACGCGGTCGGCGTAGGTAAGATCACAAACCTCATTCAGACAGATACACGTATGTCCTTCCCCTCCCTCGTCTATTTCTACTCATCGTCTAGGCTTCCCGGTAGAATAACAATGAACCACGGAATGATCGTCAGCTCGCAGAAAATAGAAGCCCCAAGTGCATCGTCGTGGCATACACTGCAGTGACTCCAAGCTCCAACTTGACGCACCCATTGCGTGCTTTCGAAAGGAAGGGCCGGGCCCTGGCCCGGCGGACTCAGTAACCCAGCCACACAGCAGCGAGAACAGTCATCCAGTGTTGTTCCAGCATCTCGAACGTTAAACATTAAAGGTCAGTTTGAAGGCCATGTAGAAAACACAACTCACAATCACAGAAGTTTTCCGTGCCCGTTAGAGAGTCAAGCGCCGCACCGTCTCTCACTCAAGCTGGCACTTTCACGATGAATGTGGATTACATTACTCGGCAAAGATTACTAGTATCTACAGTAGCAAACATTTCTCGCCATCATGATGCTCAACCACCATGATGTATTAATCCATGTACGTTCCCCATATGACGACTTTCTTGATCAGTGATATCCACGAGACAGAGCTAACCTCGCCCCGACGAGTACATACCACATATTAAGCACCTTCTTCCCCCGTTCTTACTGCGCCATCAAGTCTCTCAACCGCCCCTCCTCTATCCTTGGTATGAAGTCCACCTCGAACGGTTTGGCATGCAATATGATCCCATCTCCAAATCCGTCCAGTCCGACATTGATAGGCGCACCGGGTTGTTGTGAGATACGGAACGCCCACAGCAGCAGCGCGAGGTTGATATAAAGCGATCGATTCGCGACGTGTTGACCGGGACACACCCTGTTCGCGTCAACGTAAATCGGGAGATCAAAACACAACTGAAAGGCGGCGCACCTCCGGCCAAACCCGTACATGTAGAAATGCATATCTGTCCTCACTCGGCCATCTTCTGTAATCCAGCGTTGAGGATTGAACGTCTCAGGATCCGGGAACGCATCCGGGTCTCGCGAGATCGACCTACGGTTAGAAGTAAGGACGTGAAGTGGTTTTTTTTAAGAATGAGCACACTGGGATATATGAAAGACATACCAATGACATCCTATCACAGTGGCACCAGCAGGGATGCACTGCCCCCTCTACGGTATCATCATCATCATCAGAACCGTCGCCAGTAGACGAGAGACAAGAACCATACCCAAATAATATCCTTCGTTGCACGATGCGCGAAGCCTGGCGTGCGGGCATACTACATTGAACCCCCGTTTGAGGAAAGGTGAGGACGGAAAACATACCTATCTGTGCCACAGGCCTCCAGCGCATTGCTTCGAGCAAAAATGCTTGGAGTTGTGGAAGCATATCCCAGTCCCCAAACGTGGGCGCTGATTGCCACGTCAGGATCCCCCCGCATACCGAATAACAAAGTCGACATACCTCTGTCACTCCCAACTACATCATCCAGCTCTTCTTGGACGCGTGATTGCGCATCAGGGTAGCAGGCCGCTGCCATGATCATCATACTAATAGCAGTCGCAGTCTATGATAACACATCTCAGTCCGTCCGCGAGCATATGACTAAAGGAGACAAGGAACACATACCGTATCTGAGCCTGCAGCAAAGAACGAACCGGCAAGATAAGCCATTTCATCGTCCGACAACCGGTGGTCGCTGGTATGCTCGAGAAGCATCTTTCCAAACGACGGGCCAACATTGTTCGTCGCCTAGAGCCATGCGTGAGCATAAGTAGCGTGGATAAAAGGATGACCACCACGATCGGTTGCGCACCATGTCATTCCTGACCCTGTCCAGCTGCTCTCGGAAGAGCGCAAGCTCGTATCGATGATATTCCCTGAGCTGTCGACCATAGCCAGGGACGTACTTCAACCACGGAATGCGATCCACGAGATACCTTCCGGGTTTCATCGCCTCCTCAAAGTTGTCCAACGCTTGACGGATGTGTATCAACTCTGGATCGTTGCTGGTCGTCGGTGACGTCTTGCCATAGGTCACGCGCAAGATCACTGAAGAAGCATACCTAGGACGTGCGCGCGCGCCGAGTCAGCTTATCGACGCAATCGGACGAAAAACACCCCCAGCAACAAAGGCATTTCCGGGTCACGTACCGCTGTGCATGCAACATATGCTGTTTCGGGTCGTTCAGAATGTCGACAACGACGCCCTTGGCAGTCTCTGCTTGAATATCTTCATACGTCTGCGCCGCCTTTGGTTGGAGATGGGTATGCGCTGTGCGTCTGAGACGACGGAACCGCTCTCCGGCCGGCTCGAGGACGAGACGCATCCCGCCCGAAAGCATCTCGGGTGCTGCAATCAGATGAGGTCGATCGACAAGCGCTCCACCTTCCTTCTCCATGATCTCTGTGGCTGCCTACAAAAAGGTCATATCATGTGATTGGCCTGGATTTAAAGACGGGACGGGAAGACGTACGTCCATACGCCCAATGACGACGATCACGTGGCTTCCACGTCGAAGAGAGACAACGGGTCCGTACTGCTCGACCAACGCGGTGAGCGCTTGCGCCATACTGGGAAAACCAGAGACGAAAGTTGAGTGTTCAGTCGGCCCACGGAGATATCTCCTCCCGACCTCGCGCTGTCAGAACGAGCGGAACCACGTACTGTTTCTGTGGTATTTGGCTTTCCCAGAACCAGGTTGCAGGTGGACCTGGGGGAAACGGGACGCCATTCTTGTGCGTCGGACCGCCTAGGAGTTTCTTGGAGAGCAGGACGAGCACGACCGCCGCAGCTGCGCCGCCAGTGGCGTATGTCCATGGGACGACAGAGGTGGCAAAGTCCATACTATGTTTGTCAAGGGGCACTGGTATTGCGGATTTTGGATTTCTGTACAATCAATAAACTTTGGGTGTCGAATGCAAACTGAGTGTTCGAGTAAGACGAGGTAGTCGGTGTGACTCTTATCTCAGGATGAATGGCTTTTGCTAGCTTGATGTGAGTGCCCTCTCGAGGCCATAGTGTTTATATACCCCCTGCAGATCAAAGTACGAAGCAACAATCACACATACCGACATCCGACGATTAGTTCGTCCGTGCGATCGCACCGGACGGCCGAGCGAGCGTGAGTCCCGGGACGGGGCCTGTCCTTCCCCGGGCCGGATGAATTACGACACGATGATCACGCCGTCCGTCATACACCTCTATGCGCACTAACCTGAAATCGAAGCGTTAGGGAGCCATGGCATCTAGCAAAAATACCCTGCGAGATATCAGCAAGTGACAGCAGCCCGTTGAGTAATGACTGGTATCAGTTAATGAACCGACCTCCCACGTAAGCTCGTAGTAAGCTATCGGTATTACTCTCATCAGTCGTCCCGACCACAACGTTCTTGTCTTGCAACCCGGGTCCCTTCCCCCTCCGATACGGACAAAAAGATACATTCAAATAAAGCAAGCCAGAAAGAAAAATCGTAACAACAATTATCGCACATCTTGCTCCGAACCTTGGATCAAGACTAGCCTGAGCATCAGGGCTGGAACAGGGACCATGCAGGCGGTGGCGGCGTAACACCACTGATGGTGCAGGAGGTGCAACACCAACCATGTACCTTTGCTGACCGTAGTACTAATTATACTGTTGTTGCTGACTCGCAGCCTATTCTTTGAACTGCGACGAATTGATGTCATACCCAAATGTGCTCTAAAGTTTATGAACGTCCTGCTTTCCATATCGTGTGAACGGAGTCGTGCGTATCACCGCCACTGCTCTCACGGAGACGCATTGACTCGGCGTCCTTTTTTCGTCGACGTGCACGATGGCGCAGACGAGAGCCGCCGCAAAGAGAATCGAGTCCGGGCACGCGGTGTCCCAGGAAACCCCCATCGTTCCATCGCCAACCAAGAAACATCGACAAGATGGCGCCGCATCGTTCAAGAAACGGCACCGAGGAAAGCCAGGCGAGCTATGTCAACTGAATCTCGACGTGTTGTTTCTCGTGCGTGGACGTGCTCGCATGGGTTGCATCGTGTGCTGAACGCGCGACGTAAATAGCTGGCTGCGTACATTCACCCCCTCGACCTCCTCAACCTCGCGCGCACCTGCAAGTCTCTTTGAGAGCTCTTGATGGACAAGGCTTCCACATTCGTTTGGAAGACCGCCCGTCGCCAAGTCGAGGGCCTGCCTGATTGCCCAGTAGACTTGACCGAACCAGAATACGCACATCTCGTGTTTTATTCCCGTTGCCACGTACGTACGGTGACGAGTGATTGGAATCGTTCTGAAATACGGAGTAGGGTTGTGGCAAACATGCGAAAAAGATTCTCTGGTCGATACGCCGCAGGTATTGTCCAGATTGCAGACTCCAAAGGTCGCGTTCGATGGCACTCCGGTGAACCCGAGCTCACAAACGAATCTAGGCTTTGCAGTCTCACTTCATGTCCTGACGTTATTCGCCGGAACTGTGTCCTCCCTACTGAATCCCTCGCGATGAGCGGCGGTATGTAGCATCGTAATCATAGGTATCAGGTTGCTGGACCGCACCACAGAGAAAGCATATTGGGTTGACAAGGAACAGCTGGACTCGGCCATCCGCGAGTATGACCGCTCCTCAGTCAAGGAGCAATTTTTAAATGACAAGTTGAGCCAATGGAATATCATAAATGTGGTTCGTTCAATCGTTTTTCCGTTCATCTATCCCTCTGATCGGCTTATAACAGCACGCAAGAAGTTGTCAAAAATGGGAAGACAACATAGCATCAGAACGTAAATATGATTTGGAAACGCGTCGGCGAGAGCGATATCAAAGGCTAGTCCTTTTCCTGACTGTCGTGATTCTGTCTCAAGTCGTCGTAGCATTTTCGAACGTCTCGAAC
This sequence comes from Brasilioporus rufonigricans, assembly GCA_038089195.1. Classification (NCBI taxonomy): domain Eukaryota; kingdom Fungi; phylum Basidiomycota; class Agaricomycetes; order Boletales; family Boletaceae; genus Brasilioporus; species Brasilioporus rufonigricans. Next base: position 9,514 of record JBBPKJ010000352.1, read on the forward strand.
AGCACGGCTATGAGCCCGAGATTGCGTACTTTGGGCGTTACGAAATTCATCAATCCTGCAAGTCTTGTTTCAAGACGTGCAAGCCACTCACAGACAAAGGTCAGACTTCGCCGTATGAGACTACCCTGATTCATTGTTGATTCTTGCTACGATAGAATGGGCCGTCATGCTACCTGACTGGCGCAAAGCCATGAAAAATTTCAGGTCTGAACGCTTAGAAAAGACTGTTTACCGGTCACGTCGAGATCAGTTGGCGACCGAATATAGCAATTACGTGGCATCTCGGTCGCCGAACACACCTATCTTTGGATTCCTTCCACACGCGAATGAAGTCACTCACTTTATCCCTTTTCGAGAGGTTATTTATGCTCCTGAAGGAACTGAACTAGGTCCAAAGTTATTTGAACCTGCATTCGAACAGCTGCCTGTGTTGGTTGACAAATGGAAAAAGCAGCTGGACGCCGAATTCGCCGAGTTGGTCATGATTCCCTCCCATCTATTCTCCAAAACTACCCCCAGTGTGTCAACAAGCAGTGCCACATGTATGGGATCATCCCACGCAGCTACTGACAAACTATCGCTAGCCTGTGCGGTGTTCAGTGCAAGTCTCGTTGCCGCTCATTATCCCGAGGTACTCTGTTCCATATCGGCGTATGTTCGCGCGGAACCAACCCGTGAGGCCGGATGCTCGGAACGCACTTTGTCCCTCGAGGAACGATACAATATCAGGTTTATAAAGGAGGCACCTTACATCGTCTACGCATGCGGACTGGATCCACATGTGGCCACGGTCGAAGACATGGACCGTCGGAACGCCCGACTGATGTGTCTGTCTTGCAACTGCTCGTACGTCATGACTTGGAGGGGTGCGGTGCGTATGCCCTGTGATCGAGTAGAGATCGGTGGGACTGAGAATGACATGTCAAACGACCCATAGTTGCGGCATATGCTTTACTTTCATTCGCAACTATCACCCCCGGAGTCACCACACTGGCAACTCATCGGCGATGAATACATGGATGCAATCCAGGCTGCCGAGGTGTCGTTCTGGAAGGATTCTTCCCTATCCCAGATGCGGTGTCTGTTGTGCCATCCTTGTGTGGGGCGCGCCATGTATCGTGAAGATACCATATGTCACATCATCCAGTTGTGAGCCATCTTTTGCCGTTGCTCTTGATTTGGCGTTCATCGTGGCCATCGTTCATGTAGCCACGGTGTGGAATGCGACGCCATCCAACAAGACGTCCACTACAAGCATCTGGGCTTGTACGAACCTCGCCCGGCGCTCGAGATGGTCGACGAAGGAGGCAAAGTGACGTTCAAGGAGCCCGCTCTGCGCCTTGTTCGATGACTCGACGTGAATCCCGGCTAGGCTTTTCTTGTTTGGGTGATATGTGCATGGATAACCAGTCGTAGTGCTAGTACGTGAACCAAGACAAATGTATGCAGCATATTACCAAGTACAGTAGAACTTCTCATAATGCATGACCTCATAACGTATAATTCCCATAATGTATGGGGTTGGATCACCGCCCGACTCAGGCGGCTGGAGCACATGCACTACCGTATATTGTATAATGCTAATAATGTATGGCAAGTAGCGACCGCCCGACGTTATACATTATGAGAAGTTCTACTGTATTGACCTTGTTTCTATGACGTTTGAACACTGGCAAATCGTCGGACCCCCTGCGCCTACCTTTCGTCCCTCTTTTCTCTTTGAGTTGCTCGGTAACTCGCTACGTCCCTCTCGTGCATCCATCACCGCCGGTTGCATTTAGAGGTGTAAAGTGACTTTGTCCCGCCTGGGCGAAGTTTCAAGTCGGAAACGCAACGTAAAGCTTGACTTAAGAAAATGGATCAAAGTGAATAGACTAAGGAATCGATGAAAGAGTGGACCAATATGTACCAGAATATGCCTCTGAGGAGGTATCAGTAGCCCCACGGGAGGGCTGAGGTGCACTCCCATCTGGAGGTGATGGTAGTTGTTCGCCGGGCGGTGGTGGTGGCGGGGCATCATCAGGGGGGGTGAAGGTGCGGAACCATATCCCTGTGCCTACTACATCAAAGTAGGACATGAGTTGTACTGTAACGGTTGAGCATCGAGCCGACTGATTCCATTTGTAGTTGCATGAGGGCCGCTTGGGCTTTTGCATGTTCTGCACGTATAACCTCGAGGAGATCCTCGATCAATACTTTGGCACGAGCCACTTGGCCCTCGTCTGGGCCGCTAGAGAATTGTGAACGGTGATTCGAGTAACGAGGTCGGAGGGATAAACATACGTGATGTGTATGTGCGTGGGTTTCTCCGACTCCTTTCCAGTTTCTTGTTCCACGAACCCTGAGCCAAGACCTTTGATCTGAACACGCGTGCCCGTCTCTTGTTGAATGTATTTCACAAAGACACCGTCCTACAACATATTCAGCACGGGCACCTTCTAGACACAACTGGCCATTACCTGCGGTCCGACGACCTTGGCGCGAACGTTGAAGTTTCGGATCGTCTCCAGGCCGACAGGGAGTTTTTCTTCTGGCCACTTCTGCTAGACGATGGTCAGTCACGATCACAGCATATCAGCATCCCAATCTACCTTGTCGCGCATTCGGTCTTTTTCATAGCGTTCACGCAGCTCTTCCGGTAATGTCACCTCTTTCCTTTGCTCACACTCACTCATCCATCCCACTATGCTACTCTTCCTCAATGCTCTTTTCGGAAATCTGATCCACTAGTTCGTCTCCTTGGTACCGCTGAAGTTGGATATTGTCAACAAGTCAATAGTATCACCGCTAGGAATTGAAGGTAGCAACGGCACACTTCTGTAGGGCTATTGCTTTGGACGCCTTATACCTCGTTTGCATCGGTACCTGATCACTCCTCTCCGTATACTTACTTATAGTCATAAAGGAACCAGCGTTCTTGTCTGCAGGTTATCTACATGATCGTTTGTGTCTACACTGGGGAAGTAAATGCCGAGCGCATCCGCGAGAGATTTTTTCAAGCTGTATTGCATCAGGAAATCCCCTACTTTGACGCGGTCGGCGCAAATGAGATTACAAACCGCATTCAGATAGCCGTCCGTGTCTTTCCCCACCTCCGTCTACTTCCACTCATTGCCTAGCCTTGCACAGATCTCATACAGCAAGGCACGTCCGAAAAGGTCGCGGTCATCGTCAACCTTACCACATCTTTCTTTACAGCCTTTATTCTCGCCTATGCTCGCTGCTGGAGACTCGCTCTCTCAATCCCTTCTATCCTTCCTTGCTTCGCAATAATTGGATGGTGTCATGGACAAATTCATGTCGAAGTACATGCAGTTTGTATTTCTCTTCTCTTTTCATTGATGTTACTTATCGACCCTATAGGTTTTCTCTCAAACACATTGCTGAGGGTGGGACAATCGCGGAGAAAGTGATCTCCTCTGTGCGCACTACGTTCTGGATTACTTCTTACCCCGCCGATTCCGACTGTGTCCTCATAGACTGATTCTAGAAGGTCAATGGTCTGGCCGGCATCACCCTCGGAATGTGAGTACAGTTCTTTGCACCGACTAGAGCTTGAATCAACGTGCACCAAGTCTTGTGCAGTCGATCACCACCATGATTCGTGGCTCTATAGTCGGTTTGGCCTACGCGCGGAAGCCCACGCTGGTCGGCATGGGTTTGTATCCTCTTTGGCTTATGTGATATCGTTGATCCCACTTTAAATAGATTAAAGGCCACTCTGGTGACCCCGCAAACGAACAAGCAGACCGCCTAGCGAAAGAAGGCACCCTCAAAGCCCAACCGGACGACATTGACCTAACCGTTTCAGCCAATTTCAACTTCTCTAAAATAATGCTAATCATAGTAACACAGGCTCTCATCTACAACGCCTTTGTCCAAAAACAACCGCCTACGCTGACCCCCGCAACCCTCCGAAACCTCGAAACCACACGACTTGCCGTTAAACAATATATCTCCCACTCCGGAACTGATGCCACTATTTGGAAGTCACTACGACTCCCCGATATACGAAAACCCGTCCAAAACTTCCTATACCGCGCAATCCACAACTCCCTACAAATCGGCCCATTCTGGATGAAGATTAAGAACTACGAACACCGTGCTGAATGTAAACTTTGCAACGGTACGATCGAATCCCTCGAACACACATTATTCCACTGTTCAAGCCCAGAATGAATACTAATATGGGATTTAACACGTCAAATATGGACGAAATCAAGCCCCACCTGCCCCATACCATCATTAGGTTTAATCCCAGGATGCGGCAATATCGCCCCCCGACACGACCACAATGTACCAGTCATCCCCTCTGAACGGGCAACAGCGCGACGCCCCTGTATCCTACTCTCTGAGTCCGCATACCTCATATGGACACTACGATGCGAACAAGTTATTCAAGAACGGGAACATAATAGGCGAGAAATTATGACACGATGGCTAACGAAACTAAACACTAGACTCTGTATTGACCGCCGCCTTGCCAAAACCCCGCACCGAAAACCGAAAAGCAAAACGGTAGAACTAACGTGGCAACCCCTCCTACTTAACGCGGCCACATTGCCCCATAACTGGGTAACAAACACAAAGGTTTTTGTGGGTATTGTGACTGACCTGACCCTCTGACCTAACCGAGGCAACTGGCAGCTCATTGAATCCCACACACTCTACGACGTTGGGCGTGCGCAAATGCATTTCCCCTCGGACAGGGGGTCCCAGACCTCTGCTATAGCGTATTGTGTAGGACTATTTTAGACAATCGCTACATAATAATATCCCCCCCCCAAAAAAAAAAGATGCATGAATCCATGTACGTTTTTACGACGACTTTCTTGATCGCCGACAGCCACGAGGACGAGTACACACCACCTATCAAGCATCTTCTTCTCCCGTTCTCACTGCGCCATCAAGTCTCTCAACCGCCCCTCCTCTATCCTTGGTGTGAAGTCCACCTCGAACGGCTCAGCACGCAACATGATCCCATCTCCAACCCCCCCCCGTCCGACATTGATAGGCGCATCAGGTCGTTGTGAGATATGGAACGCCCACAGCAGCAGCGCGAGGTTGATATAAAGTGATCGATTCGCGACGTGTTGACCGGGACATACTCTGTTCGCGTCAACGTAAATCGGAAGATCAAAACACAACTGAAAGGCGGCGCACCTCCGGCCAAACCCGTACATGTAGAAATGCATATCCGTCCTCACCCGACCATCTTCTGTGATCCAGCGTTGAGGATTGAACGTCTCAGGATCCGGGAACGCGTCCGGGTCTCGCGAGATTGACCTACAGTTGGAAGTAAAGACGTAAAGTGTTTTTTTTTTAAGAATGAGCACACCAGGATATATGGAAGACATACCAATGACATCCTATCACAGTGGCACCAGCAGGGATGCACTGACCCCTCTACGATCTCATGACCATCAGAACCGCCGCTAGTAGACAAGAGACAAGAACCATACCCAAATAATATCCTTCGTTGCACGATGCGCAAAGCCTGGCGAGGGAGCATACTATATTGAACCCCCGTTTCAGGAAAGGTAAAGACGGAAAACATACCTAGCTGTGCCACAGGCCTCCAGCGCATTGCTTCCAGCAAAAATGCTTGGAGTTGTGAAAGCATATCCCAGTCTCCAAACGTGGGCGCTGATTGTCACGTCAGGGTTCCTCCGCATACAGAATAACAAAGTTGACATACCTCTGTCGCTCCCGACTACTTCATCCAGCTCTTCTTGGACGCGTGATTGCGCATCAGGGTAGCAGGCCGCTGCCATGATCATCATACTAATAGCAGTCGCAGTCTATGATAACACATCTCAGTCCTCCCGCATGCGTATGGCGAAAGGGGACAAGGAAAACATACCGTATCTGAGCCTGCAGCAAAGAACGAACCGGCAAGATAAGCCATTTCATCGTCGGACAACCTGTGGTCGCTGGTATGCTCGAGAAGCGTCTTTCCAAACGACGTGCAAGCATTGTTCGTCGCCTAGAGCCATGCGTGAGCATAAGCAGCGTGGATAAAGGGATGACGGCCACGATTGGTTACGCACCATGTCATTCCTGACCCTGTCCAGCTGCTCTCGGAAGAGCGCAAGCTCGTATCGATGATATTCCCTGAGCTGTCGACCATAGCCAGGGACGTACTTCAACCACGGAATGCGATCCACGAGATACCTTCCGGGTTTCATCACTTCCTCAAAGTTGTCCAACACTTGACGGATGTGTATCAGCTCGGGATCATCGCTGGCCGTCGGTGACGTCTTGCCATAGGTCACGCGCAAGATCACTGAAGAAGCATATCTAGGGCGTGCGCGCGCACCGAGTCAGCTCATTGATGCATTCCGACGAAAAACACCCCCAGGCACAATGTTTTCCCCCAGGTCACGTACCTCCGTGCATGCAACATATGCTGTTTCGGGTCGTTCAGAATGTCGACAATGACGCCCTTGGCAGTCTCTGTTTGAATCTCTTCATACGCTTGTGCCGCCTTTGGTTGGAGATGGGTATGCGCTGCGCGTCTGAGACGATGGAACCGCTCTCCGGCCGGCTCGAGGACGAGACGCATCCCGCCCGAAAGCATCTCGGGTGCTGCAATCAGATGAGGTCGATCGACGAGCGCTCCACCTTCCTTCTCCATGATCTCTGTGGCTGCCTACAAAAAGGTCATATCATGTGATTGGCCTGGATTTAACGACGGGACGGGAAGACGTACGTCCATACGCCCAATGACGACGATCACGTGGGTTCCGCGTCGAAGAGAGACAACAGGTCCGTACTGCTCGACCAACGCGGTGAGCGCTTGCGCCATACTGGGAAAACCAGAGACGAAAGTTGAGTGTTCAGTCGGCCCACGGAGATGTCTCCTCCCGACCTCGCGCTGTCAGGACGAGCGGAACCACGTACTGTTTCTGTGGTATTTGGCTTTCCCAGAACCAGGTTGCAGGTGGACCTGGGGGAAACAGGACGCCATTCTTGTGCGTCGGACTGCCTAGGAGTTTCTTGGAGAGCAGGACGAGCACGGCCGCCGCAGCTGCGCCGCCAACGGCATATGTCCATGGGACGATAGAGGTGGCAAAGTCCATACTGTGTTTGTCAAGGGCCATTGGTATTGCGGATTTTGGATTTCTGTACAATCGATAAACTTTGGGTGTCGAATGGAAACTGGATGCACGAGTAAGACGAGATAATCGGTATGACTCTTATCTCAGGACGAATGGCGTTTGGTAGCTTGATGTGAGTGCCTCCTCTCGAGGCCATAGTGTTCATAATGCCCCCCTGCAGATTAAAGTACAAAGCAACAATCACACATAGCAACATCCGACGATTAGTTCGTCCGTGCGATCGCAAACACAGAGGTTTTTGTGGGTATTGTGACTGACCTGACCCTCTGACCCAACCGAGGCAACTGGCAGCTCATTGAATCCCACACCCTTTACGACGTTGGCGTGCGCAGATGCATTTTCCCTCGGACCGGGGGTCCCCGACCCCCGCCATAGCGTATTATGTAGGACTATTTTAGACAGTCGCTACATAATAATATTGCTTGCCTCAAAAAAAAGATCCATGAGTCCATGTACGTTTTTACGACGACTTTCTTGATCAGTGATAGCCACGAGACAGACCCAACCTCACCCCGACGAGTACACACCACCTATCAAGCATCTTCTCCTTCCGTTCTCACTGCGCCATCAAGTCTCTCAACCGCCCCTTCTCTATCCTTGGTGTGAAGTTCACTTCGAACGGTTTTGGATGCAATATGAGCCCATCCCCAAACCCGTCTGGTCCAACATTGATGGGCGCATCGGGCCGTTGGGAGATGCGGAACGCCCACAACAGCAGCGCGAGGTTGATATAAAGCGATCGATTCGCGACGTGTTGACCGGGACACACTCTGTTCGCGTCAACGTAAATCGGAAGATCAAAGCGCAACTGAAAGGCGGCGCACCTCCGACCAAAGCCGTACATGTAGAAATGGTTATCCGTCCTCACGCGGCCATCTTCTGCGATCCAGCGTTGAGGATTGAACGTCTCAGGATCTGGAAACGCGTCCGGGTCTCGCGAGATCGGCCTATGGATAGAAATAAGGACGTAAAGTGTGTTTTTTAAGAATGGGCACGCAGTAATATATGGGAGACATACCAATGACATCCTATCACAGTGGCACCAGTGGGGATGCACTGACCCCTCTACGGTATCATGACCATCAGAACAGTCGCTAGTAGAGGCGGGACAAGAACCATACCCAAACAATATCCTTCGTTGCACGATGCGCAAAGCCTGGCGTGCAGGCATACTACATTGAACCCCCGTTTTAGGAAAGGTGAGGATGGAAAACATACCTAACTGTGCCACAGGCCTCCAGCGCATTGCTTCGAGTAAAAATGCTTGGAGTTGCGGAAGCATATCCCAGTCTCCAAACGTGGGCGCTGATTTCCACGTCAGGATCCATCACATACCGAATGACAAAGTCGACATACCTCTGTCGCTCCCGACTACTTCATCCAGCTCTTCTTGGACGCGCGATTGTGCATTAGGGTAGCAGGCCGCTGCCATAATCATCACACTAATACCAGACGCGGTCTATGATAACACATCTCAGTCCTCCCGCGAGCATATGGCGAAAGGGGACAAGGAAAACATACCGTATCTGAGCCTGCACCGAAGAAGGCACCCGCGAGATAAGCCATTTCATCGTTGGACAACCGGTGGTCGTTGGTATGCTCGAGAAGCATCTTTCCAAACGACGGGCCAGCGTTGTTGTTCGCCTAGAGCCACACGTGAGCATAAGCAGCGTGGATAAAAGGATGACCACCACGATTGGTTACGCACCATGTCATTCCTGACCCTGTCCAGCTGCTCTCGGAACAGCGCAAGCTCGTACCGATGGTACGCTCTGAGATCTCGGCCATAGCCCGGGACGTACTTCAACCACGGAATACGATCCACGAGATACTTCCCCGGTTTCAACGCTGCTTCAAAGTTGTCCATCACTTGACGGATGCGTTTCATCTCAGGATCATCGCCGGCCGTTGGCGACGTCTTGCCATAGGTCACGCGCAAGATCACTGAAGTAGCATATCTAGGACGTGCACACGCACACGCGCCGAGTCAGCTCATCGATGCATTCCGACGAAACATACCCTCAGGATCAAAGGTATTCCCTAGGTCACGTACCGCTGTGCATGTAGTATATGCTGTTTCGGGTCGTTCAGAATGTCGACAATGACGGCTTTGGCAGCCTCTGTTTGAATCTCTTCATACGCCTGCGCCGCCTTTGGTTGGAGATGGGTATGCGCTGCGCGTCTGAGACGACGGAACCGCTCTCCGGCCGGCGCGAGGAAGAGACGCATCCCGCCTGAAAGCATCTCAGGTCCTGCAATCAGGTGAGGTCGATCGACGAGTGCTCCGCCTTCCTTCTCCATGATCTCTGTGGCTGGCTACAAAAAGGTGACATCGCGTGACTGGCCTGGATTTCACGACGGGACGGGAAGACGTACTTCCATACGTCCAATAATGACGATCACGTGGCTTCCGCGTCGAAGAGACATGACGGGTCCGTACTGCTCGACCAATGCGGTGAGCGCCTGCGCTGCGCTGCGGAAAGCAGAGACGAAAGTGGAGTGTTCAGTCGGCCCCAGGGAGAGAAGCGTCATCTCCTCCCGACCTCACACTGTCAGAACGAGCGGAATCACGTACCTTTTCTTTGGTAGTGCGCTTTCCCAGAACCAGGTCGCAGGTGGACCTGGGGGAATCGGGACGCCGTTATTGTGCGTCGGACTGCCTAGGAGTTTCTTGGAGAGCAGGGCGAGCACGACCGCAGCGGCTGCGCCGCCAGCGAGGTATGTCCATGGGACGACAGAGGCGGCAAAGTCCATACTGTGTTCGTCGAAGGGCATAGATAACGCGGATTTGGGACTTCCGTACGATCGATAAACTTTGGGTGTCGAATGGGAACTGGAGGCACTCTTATCTCAGGACGAATGGCTCTTTGTAGCTTGATGTAAGTGCCTTCTCTCGAGGCCATGGTGTTTTATGTGTCCCCTCCAGATCAAGGGACGCAGCAACACTCACGCGTACTACATCCGACGATCAGTTCCGTGTCAGTGCGACCCCACCGGACGCCGAGCGAGCGTGAGTCCCAAGACGGATGAATTACGAAACGATGATGACGAAGTGTGCTTCTAATGGGCGCTAACAGGGAGCCATGGCCTTTAGCGGAAATGCCCTGCGGGATCGCTGCGGATATCAACAAGTGAAAGCACTAGCAGCCCGTTAATGGCCGGTATCAGTGAATCAACAGACCTCCCACGCAAGCTCGTAGTAAGCTATCAGTATACTCATCGGCCGCCCTGACCACATCGTCACGTCTTGCAGCCCCCTCCGATAAGGACAAAAAACATACATTCAAATAAAGCAAGCTAGAAAGAAAAATCGTTACAATTATCGCACGTCCTGCTCCAAACCTAGGATCAAGACTAGCATCAGGGCTGGGACAAGGACGGAGACTATGCGGGCGGCGGTGGTGGCGGCGTAACGCCGTCCGATGGTGCAGGAGGTGCCGCTGGTGCACCTGGTGCAGCACCAGCCGCGTACTCCTGGTGACCATAGTACTGGTTGTACTGCTGTTGCTGACTCGCAGCCCATTCTTTGAACTGCGACGAATTGACGTCATACCCAAACTGTGCCCTAAAGTTCATGACGCGGCGTATGAGAAATTGCGTCAGAGTGAATGGACTAGGGAGTCGATGAAAGAGTGGACCAATACGTACCAGTAAGCAGAATATGCATCCGAAGAGGTATCACCAGGGGCGGGTTGAGGTGCACTCCCATCTGGAGGTGGTGGTGGTTGTTCGCCGGGCGGTGGTGGTGGAGGCGCATTATCAGGGGGTGGAGGTGCGGAACCATATCCTTGTGACTACATCAAAGTAGGGCACGAGTCTTTTGTTGAGCATCGAGCCGACCGCTTAGATGATTGAGGGTACGTGGACGAACCGATATGGCATATTGGGCATACTGCATCTGCGCTTGATGCAGTTCCATTTGTTGTTGTACGAGGGCCGCTTGAGCTTTTGCATGTTCTGCACGTACAACCTCGAGGAGATCCTCGGTCAATACTTTGGCACGAGCCACTTGACCCTCGTCTGGGCCGCTAGAGAATTGTGAACGGTGGTTCGAGTAACAAGGTCGGAGGGGTAAACACACGTGATGTGTATGTGCATGGGTTCCTCCGACTCCTTTCCAGTTTCTTGTTCCACGAATCCTGAGCCAAGACCTTTGATCTGAACACGCGTGCCCGTCTCTTGTTGAATGTATTTCACAAAGACACCCTACAACATATTCAGCACGGGCACCGTCTAGACACGACTGGCCATTACCTGCGGTCCGACGACCTTGGCACGAACGTTGAAGTTTCGGATCGTCTCCAGGCCGACAGGGAGTTTTTCTTCTGGCCATTTCCGCTGGACGATGGTCAGTCACAATCACAACATATAAGCATCCCAATCTACCTTGTCGCGCATTCGGTCTTTCTTGTCTTCAACGAGTGGTCCGAGGTCTATAGCAATCAAGTCGTTAATCCTGTCGATTGCATTTTGAAGGGTTTCTCTCGAGGATGCGGAGAGGTGGAGATATAGAGGAGGGTCCTTTTCCGTGGCCCTGGATCGGTCCGGGTACCAGATGCCCTTGGTGCTCACTGACGCGCCCGTTTGCTCGTTTATCTGTCCCAACCATGATTCAATCCACCAGCCCATAGCAATGGCACAGAGACGAAAAAAAAAAGACGCCAAGAGCGAAAACAAAAAAAAAAGCAGAAAGCAGAAAGCAGAAAGCAGAACACGTACCTCTGCCTGTGTCGAGCCCTTGGTCAACATGTATCGATTTCGAACGTCGTTGATATCAATGTCATGGGTAAACTCGGCATCATGCGGGTCCCGCTGGCCAATCTGTATGCTCCCGGGGGCAGACCCACCCGCGCTGAACTGAGCCGCGATTTTTGCAGCGATGGCAGCGGCGGCTGCAGCTGCTTCGGAGGCCGTCTTTCCCTCCTCGGTTTTGGTCGCTTTCACGGGTGTGTCGCCCTCCGCCTGAACGTCCGGTGCGGCTTGGTCCCACTTGCGTTTCGACGACATTTAGCACCTCGGTGACTCCACTTTGACTAGACCGAGTGAAGGGTAGGTTGAATGTGACGTGTCACGATGGCGTGACAGCATAGTTCAAAGTCAGCGGCATTGGATTGCCCACAGAGGCAACTGTCCATTTCAGGAGCAGTAAACCTGCCACGCCTCTTTGATGCACGCCTCCAAGCGACCGCGCGCTTCTCCCCGATTATCAGACGTACCACCATCGCACACGACCTCGTCCGCAAACCACAATCAAACACAACATCCACCACAAGATCAGGGTCAAGATCAAGAGGTCGCGCCCATGTACAAGTCCTCTCGAACGTCCGACGCACATGCCCGCGATCGCGCCTTGTTGTGCACGTTACCCCCTACTTGCAATCCGCCACTCAACACACCCACCCCGATCGCCAACTCGCGCGATCTCGAAATCCACTATGGGAAATACCACGCGCATGTGTGTGAGCAACGAGGGTGTGGGTGTGTCTTTCCAGATGCACGGCTCCTGGAGTTGGTGAGCATGTCTTTGTGGTGTTTGCCGACGCTGACTGGTTATCGACAGCATCAGACGGAGTGTCATGATCCACTTGCTGCCGTGCGGAAGGAGAGGGGAGAAAAGATCGTGCGTGTTCTCTGTCGATCCGTCACAATCGAAGGACTCAGGCAGGGTGACTGTTGTCGTAGTTTGCTTGTCATCTAGTTTCTTGTCAACGCCTGTTTTCGACACCTAAAGCACGAAGGTTACATCTCATTCAAGTACATTCATACCCAAAGGAATATTTCTTTGCTGTTACCAACAAGGGGGTCGGTGGCCTTTTGAAGAGGTGGGGAGACGGAGCGAGTATGATACGGGGAACATGGAAACCGAGGGACAACAATAAAGGACAGGAAACTAAGGGAAGAGAGAACATGGAGGTAGACTCTGATGGTGAGAACGAGGCGGAAGAGGATGCAGAAGAGGAAGAGGACGAAGAGGACGAAGGCGAGGATGAGGATGAGGATGAGGACGACCTCGATGAAAGGGAAGGGGGTGAAGAAACTCCCAAGGCACAGTACAACGACGGAAGCAGCGCTAGATCACCAGCGGTTTCCCCTAAACCGCAGTCGCCTCGACAATCGAGCGTACACCCATCTGCATCGTTGCATGGAGTAGACGACCTCGCACAGTCGATGAGCTCGCTCTCATTGGTACCACCATCAATTCGGTTTGGACGGGGTGGGAAAGGTGGAGGATTCATGCACCCTGAACTACATAATCCCCAAGTGGCAAGGGGAAACTTTGGTCCGAGAGGAAGAGGGAGGGCTAGGATCGCTGCCAATGTTCACCACCACGGGGGACATGGGCGTGGAGGTGGACGTGGGAGGGGATTTTCTCGCGGATCTACTCGTGGTGTTAACCGTGTTCAAGGCGGCGCAAAGGGAAGGGGCAGCGAGTGAGGAAAGACAATGCACTTGGGCGAGATGACAAGGGCGTGGGATGGTCGTGTAGAGTATGAAAGGTATCCGACAGATGACTGGGCTCAACTCCTCGGCGGTGACCGCAGCGCGAGATAGAGATCGTACCGAGAATCAGGTTTGCATTTGACATCGGTAGGACCTTTCTGGTGATAGGCAACTTGCTCGAAGACCGTTGAGACAAAGCTCTCACTTGGCATCGTTACCCCTGTCATTGAAACAGAAAACGATACTGGTAAACCCACGAGACTGCTCTTTTGTTGCAACGGTGATCCTCAGTCGTCGGCTGGGTTGTCAAGAGACGACTCGGAGGTTGTTCCATAAGAGGCAGGCGTTGTTGACAATAGACAATGAATCGTGTCCGTGTTTGGCATTCTTGTTTGTGGGCGCTGGTGGGACTGCCGTCTATTACCCACCCGCCAATTGTCTGCCGCCTTCATAAGCCCAGTCCCTTCATCTCCCATATCTCACCTTTGAGCTAGTCTCGCCCGGCATCTTTCTCTTCCTCTTTCTGTAAGTTTTATTCCGCTCTCGTTTCTCCGCACTCATTTCCTTGGCAGAAAGTCCCGGATTACCCCGTGATGGCGCTGCACTTCCATTCTGCTCCTAGAAAAGACTATCCGTTCCTTGCCCATCCCCCTCCCCAGAAAAGGCGGCCTCTCCAGCCTCTCCCTTCCCCGCCCTCTTCTCGCCCATCTCTCGACCCCACCCAAGCCACTCGAGGACCCCACCACACCGCGATCGCTTCTTGGGCCGCTCACGTGCAGCCTGGTTCTCCCGCCTCCCTCTCTCCTCGCTCCCCGTATCGCCGTCCTTCCCTCCGCAGGGGCCGTTGTCCATCGGTTGCTTCTACCCGTGTCCCTTCCGTATCTTTCCTCCACACTGCGCCCACACCCACTGTCGCTTTGACGCCCACTCCCTCCATCCGTGACTTCAAGGCCGATCTTACCACCGTTGGCTACACCTCCGTCTTCCTGCAACTTCCCAATACCCCCGTTTCTGCTACACTCACCTTCTCGATCAAACCTCAATCCCCGAGCGCTGCCAAAAACATTTGCTTCCCACCTGTCCCTTCTCCTACCTGCAAGCCTCGCGGTTTCACTCGATTCCGTTCACTCTCCGTTCTTCGATCGCGAGGCCGGTCCAAATCCGCTTGTCCTGATTCTCCTACGAGAATGAAGGCCAAAGCTGCTGTGGCTTCCGCTGCAATTGTCGAGCGCAAGAAGGCCAAGTATGTCATGCGTCCACCCCCTATGGCAAACGAGCTTGCTCTCATGCAATTTGTCGACGGTGGAAGTGTAGATGACAATATCAAGCGTATCATGGAAGTTCAGGCCAAGGCCTCAGGCGTTGTCGGTCTGGCCGACATCTACCGTGACGGGGAGGGTAGGATTTGGTGGGACCAGGACGAGAAGTGGGAATATACCCATCTCCTTGCAGAGGGTGATGGACCTCACCCTCATGCCACAGGTGATCTCCAATGGGTCACCTTTCGCAGTAACTCGCCTTCTACGGCGAATGTATCTGAAGAGGATCGACGCGACAGCGTGTCGACCCAGGATTCCGATTTGGATCCAAAGTATGTTGTTCGAGCCGCTGATTCACTTGACGGAGACGATCTTAAGCTGTTTGGCGGCGTTGTTGCACCCCTTACAACGCCTAAACCTCCTGTGTCTGTTCTCTCCCTTTCTCCCCCACCGCGTCGCACCGCCCAGCACCTCCGAAAACCCGACTTCATAACTGACGCGGCATTTTCACGACTTCATGCCTCCCCAAAGAGCCCAAGGCATTCGACCTCATCAGGCATGAGGTCCAAGGGGAAAGCTAGGAGACGGCCGGCACCACTCAAGCTTTGTCCGCCGAGTCCGGCGCTCAAGCGACCGACGAATTTCCCCATCGATGCGGACAAGGCACGGAAGGACTTTATTGATTCCAGTTTCAAGCCTATGAATTTGGCTCCGGTGACTCCCGTTACGCCTGCGACCACGCCTGTGGAGGCGCGGTCGCGATTCGCTGGAAATAGTCGGGGAGTCAATGTTCCCTGGCGGACTGTCAACGACGGTTTGATGAGTTTGGCGATGAAGAAGAAACCATCCGTGTTGAACATGATGGGATTCTTTCGGTCGGCGAGAAAGGAAGACGTGATGGCTTAGAATGGGGACATCTTTCCTCATTGTTTTGGACATATGGACTAGAATGTATGTGGATTTTTTGCATCACGCTTTCCCTCTTTCGGGTACCTGTATTTTTAGTGTTTTTTCTTCTTGTATTCCTGTTCATTATATACGTGTAGCCATAGTTATGACTCGGATGTCGATATCACCTAGGCCTTACGCCGCATTGCGTGTCATGTTTACATTTCTACTCCTATGCATTTTACAGTAATTCTGCAAGTATGTTTGTCGTTTAGACGCATCTTCTTCCTTGTCTCTGTACACTTTGACCCATCCAATATCTGGCCTCGTGCTACGGTAGTAGGCTGCAACCCCATTTTGCTCAGCTGAGGGCTGATTCCCTCTGCCTCGCTCAAATCTGCCTACTAGCCACAGTGAAAGACGCGGTCGGAATGATGCTGTGGACATGCCACGTAACAAATCTTCATCAATTCGTCTCCAGATGAATCATCATAGCATGACAAAACTATCTAGTATCAGGACAGCGAGATTCGGTCATGGCACGGTTGGTTGAACATTTCTACCCCGCATGACACGGTCGGGGTGCCAGTTAGTGGTCACAAGACCACCTTCAGAATGACAAGGAGCGGTGGTTGAGTGACAGGATGGCACATGTACTGATAATGATACCACTGGCAATCTGGGTGAAGTTGTTTTAATTTCCAAAGTCATACTAAAAGAGGGCTCTATTCTGGCTTACAGTCTCGAGTGTCAACTGTCGTTCCAATGCCGTCAGGCCTCCTAAGTACGCCGCATCAGGCTGATAAACAACCTGCGGGATTGGTGAAAGGAGTATTTGCACGGACTTGGGCTCCAACTTCTTCAAGTTTACTTAAGCAACGTATTCCGAGAAGTTCCGAAGGTCAGGCGATCTTCCTGGAAACTTGCAGTTTCACGTGGCGTTACTACTAAGTGTGACATTCAGCCAGTACCCTCATTCACTCAGTTCTCTACAAACTCCAAAACGTTTCAGTTTCTCCATTCCCTCCAAGACACTAGTCTATCCCCAGAAGATTTTCCTACTCGAAACGATCGAAATGTTTCAGATTCATCCTTCTCTTGATGGCAAGTGATGAGACGTACGAATTTATCCAAGAATTTATCCGATCCTGTCCGAGGTGTCAGGCGTTATCTGGATCCGTCGGGCGGTAGGTGTATCACTTATATACAGACTTAGTGGCTACAGTCCCCGTCCCGGTTTTCGACTTCCTTGCTCATTCCCGTTAGCACAGTTCTGCAAGCACAAGCCATGATAGCCAACCCAGCGTTACTCTCACTGTATGGTCCGATCTATGGGTCGTTGTTCTTTTCTGCCATGTTGTCAACTGCTTTTTATGGTATCACATGCATGCAAACGTGCGCTCGAAAAGTGTCCTGCTTTGCTGAAGCAACTCATTCTTGTTTTTTGGGGCAGGTTCTTTTATTATGTTCAGTATGTGCCCCAGTTTCTTGATCGATTTCGCCACCGTATCACGTCTTATTTCCAGTTACGTGGACGATCCTTTGCGTACGAAGGGCTTTGTAAGTCAGCCTTTGAGCACGCGCTCTGATATAATGTGACGTCTTTGTCAGGTAGCAATCGTATGGTACGGCTCCTCTTGCTTCGCTTTGCGGCGCCATAGACGTTTTGCGATAGTGCATTCGATACGATACATGAAGCTTTGATCGTTGCTGGCGGTTGGTGTTCGACCCACATAGCACTTGCGCGTTTCGTTCACCTCACTTTCTACCTAGTGTATAAATACACTATGGCTGGTCTAGTGAACCCGTATGCATTGATGAACTGGATACCGTGAGTGTTTACTTTTAGGTTCCTATTCTCACCCCTTCATAAATCTACCCAGCGAACTCACCGTAGGTTCTATCTTTTGTATCGTTGGAGGGTCTACCAACAACCTGCTTTACAGTTACAGTTACTCTTTATGGTACCCAACTTATTTCTGTGCTTGTTGCGAGTGCTGATATCACCTAGTGCCCTGTTGCGGTAGTTACACAAGGCTTTTTCGTCTACCGAATCTACATTTGTGCGTTCTGTGTGCGAATTCTCGTTTCATTTACTCACAGCTGCACAGTCAACGGGAAGAACATCTTTGTGCCACTCATCTACGTAGGGAGTCTGCTTGCAGAACGAATTTCAATATCACTAAGTCTTGTTGCTTAGGTTCCCCTGGCGATCTACCAGCTCGGTGAGGCTTCACGGAATATATAGGACCGAAAGTTTAATGAAATCCATTCTGGATATAAGTGTCCACTCTCCGTACGCTGTCATCAACTAAATTCGCATCAGTGAATGCTGATCGTTGCATTCTCAGTCTGTGTAGGGAAAGCCCTCTATGTTGCAGATGGGTTCGATCGTTTCTTTTGCACGAGCTACCTGTCCAGATAGGTTGACTACTGGCTTCTAGCGTACGCGTTGTTCCGCTCCCTGTGTTCGGTAACCACTTCTTCACGGTATGATATGGTTCAGGTTCCGAATCAATGATCTCAATATCGGGTGAGTAGGTTATTGCCACTTCGGGCCTCTCTGTCGCCGCCGTGGTAGATATCGCCATCGCCATTTTCTTGACGTACTTGCTTCTCCGCCAGCGAAGCGCCACTGTATATGTGGGGTAAGTACACGACGCTCGTATGTCACGTCGCTAAGAGAACACGCTTCAATGTCTATTCACCAGTACGGCACACGTTTTACAACGCCTCACGGTGCTTGCGGTGAACACAGGTATTTGGACTGCCACGTTTGCTCTCTTGGCCCTCATCTTTGTACGTGTCGTTTATATCAACACCCTTTTCTAAGCCTGACACAAAACCATAGTTGCATGTCTATCGGTCGAATTTAATCTATGTTGTGTTTGGCTTTCCGCTTAGCTCAATCTACTGTAACACGCTTCTAGCCAACTTGAATGCTAGAGCATACATCCGAG
>JBBPKJ010000353.1:0-28175 GCA_038089195.1 Brasilioporus rufonigricans
TGGGCCGAACCCATGACTGGCGTTGAAGTCCGCGAGTACCGTTACTACTGTAGTGTCGATGAGGAACAGGTACGTTCTACAAACCAGATCTCAGAAACTCTGTCAATATAACCAGCGATGTGTCTCGTGCTCGGGTGTCACTGAGTCTGAAGTGGTCAATGCCAGTGACGTTTTGTCTCGCTGGGATTCATCCAACAGCCCCTCGGGAAAAAATATAGCTGGCAGTCGTGGCACGCGACTTCCTAGAGCGGCCCCCGCTGCGAGCTCTGAGCGTGCCTCGTCTCACTGGGCACCCTCGTCGCTCCCACCACTCTCGCATCTGCAACGGACTCATTCGTCCTTACGATGTAAGTCCCCATTGCCCGTTGTACCGCGTAGGTCGGCCATCTGCTCGCTTCCCAGCCCACCCTCGCAGTTCGCCCCCATGCAGCCGTGCTTCGGGCTTTCTCCCATACCCATCCTATCACATCAGACCGCGACAATGACCCCGTGCCACCGGAGCGTCGATGGATATTCAGGGACGGAACCTTGGTCTAAGCATCACATCACGTCTGATTCTCGCCAGGTCGTTCCTCGCCGTTGTCCCCGCTTTGGCAATGCAACACCATCTATGCTCAAGTCTGTATAGACGCCCACCCAGCTGGACGGATCAGTGGGCGCGTCTAGACGAAGTCTATCCTCACACATTTATCAATTTAGGCGCATGAGCTCGCCGCCTTTCCGCTTCGCATGTGAAACGGACCCCAGATTGTGAGCAGATGGTCAACGTGTGCGTACTTCGTCGAAGTTTGCTCTTTGTTCAATCCTTTTTGACGCGTCGCTGTAGATACGCAATAGTTCGGATCATGGTACTGGCAAACGAGATGCGATTTGGGAACTTACGCGTGGAACAGCAGGGTTCTGGTCGCATCGGATGATCTTACGACTACGATCTTTTTCTCCGTTCTTGGTTCTCGTACAACAGGTAGACGAGTGATTGACTGACTATCATCGTGGAAGGGATTGCACTCGTGGATGTCATTCCCATTGATGTGTATACCTGTAACACTGGACATACGATCGTATACCCCCGACTTGCTGATGAAATTCAAGCGGGTTACTTCCATTGATCGGGGTGCCACTGATAAGGATCTCAGATCGACAGGGCTGCCCCAGAAACGGACGAAAACGTGACCCCAGTGTTTCAGACTCGCAGGCTTGGCACCAGGGTTTCAAGCCACCTAATATACCCGACTCACATTCAACACCTGACTTGTATGTACCATCATGTCTATGATTTTGGAGGCTCTTGTCGACGTCGGGCACTGAGTGACACCAGAAATTTCAAAACTTGCTGATACTACAACGATCCGGGTCGATCATCAAACGCTCTTTAACGTTTAATACGTCAGTGGTCACCCCTGGCTGAGGCTAGGGATGCTTGACGTTCGTACATGACACTTTATCGCGGGAACTTGTCCAGGAGGAACTACTCTTGTCTCCAAATGATTGCTGATCTTGTTTCAAATTTCAGCTGGTTGGTTTGTGTCCAGGTTGCGCTGTCTCCGAGTCGCTGGTAGCGACTTATGAGCTAATACATACTACGACGCCAAGGCCGGTCGTAATTTTCTCCGAGGAGTGTGCATATGTTGTTCAAAGTCGTACGATAGTGTTCATCCGAGTCTGGACGTCGTCTGGCAGTGATCACCGAGTCGTTCGAAGCGTGCTGGCAAGACAGGCACTGCATCGCATGCTACCACGTCAAAGCTGGTCTTGCAATGCACCAGAATGAGACTCGCACGTGTGCCGAAGCGCTTGCATCCATGCAGACTTTGGACTGATTTCCTTCAACCGTCCCTAGCTGATGAATTGATCTTTTGAACATTGCTCGAGCATGTGTTTCAAAGTCTGTTACATGACACAAGATTATGACAACGATGTCGATCGTCAAAGAGTGGACATGTTTTTAGTCGTACAGGACTAAGACCCTTAACGGTGAATCGGAATTTCGACTTGCATCCGGCCAACGCGCACTCCTATTAGAGTAGTGAACAGGTGCACTGGATCGGAATCTATGACAAGCCCCCTGACCGCACCAGCCTCAGAGAACCAGGTGCTTGACCGATTCAGAATATTGTGGTGATTATTATTGTCAGTCAAGTCACTGACTACAGCGCTTGTAGCTGATGGTCTGCTCGTTTAAAGAATCCTCTTCCTTGACCTGGTCGACCGGGTTAGCCCTGGCTGAGCGACCACAAACTTCCACAGTTTGATTGTTCTTGCTATGTTTGCTATCCCTCATCATTCAGAAGCCCCGCACACCGTGACTTGGCTGTTAACCCGATATGCCCGCCTCACATCCATGTGAATTACACTGTCCACATCTGAGATTTCGGACGCTCCGGCTGACGTGGGCCACCGAGGGGCGCCTGAAAATCTGAAACTCGCCGGTACTGACGAGAGTCCCGTCAACTGGTAAACGTTTAAACGACTATTTGACGTGTCACCCCGCGCTGGGGTCTCGCTCTTGACGCCCGTGCGCGACCAATTTCATCGCTGAGCACTGATTTTTTCTCCTTCCTTTCTTCAAGTAGGTCCCAAGTCAGTGATGCGATGTTCACGCTCAGCGCTGGTAGCGACTCTGCAACCTGATACGTACCACCACGCCAAGGCTTTGTTGTAAACTTGACCAGCACGCTTTAGACTTCCATTTATGGTAATCTTACATAAGCTTAGAGCGTACACTTTCGAAGTCGTTTCTAGTTTATTTCCTCAGTAGCTTGACATCTACTGAGGGTAAGCCCTATTTTCATAGGCATTCACTACTATACTAATCTACCATAGTTCTCATAGGTAGTACACTTAATATTAGTAGCTTGACATCTACTGAGGTTCTCATAGTTCCTAGCTTAGACCTCTGCCGAGCAATTCCAACCTCACAACAATAAGCACATGCCACTCTTCAGGGTGAAGCTTGTTGGAATTATTTGATTACCTACGCTTTATGCTTACATAAGCACTAGTAACATCGGACTAGTAGCTACCTTAGGATACTTAGTGACTACAAGTATCCTGCAGGTTAGTACTTACATTATCTACTTAATACAACAGTGACTACAAGTATCCTGCAGTCTAACAGAGGGCTCGTGAAATAAAGCTGAGGTCGCTAGGACCCGTGCTAAACGGGGATCCAAAGTATATGTGCGTACCCTCGACCAAGTCATGCCAACACAGGAACCTGTCACGAAACACGTGAGCTGGCAGGGATCTCGGATTGGCTCGTCTCCATTGCACGACCGATCAGACGAGTGGATGTAGCGTTGAATTCTCATGAAGAGGCCAGGGTATATTATATATCTTACGAGAACTTGACGGTAATAAGATGCTAATTGGCCCTTGTGCGGCGGGGACAGGTCAGGCATGCAAACAGATCACTTGAAATCAAGACAAGCCAGTAGAATGACAATAGATGCGTCGAAGAGAGTGTACGTATCACTCTTCTATCGTTCTGTTTGCAACTTGAGTACGTGTGTATGCCAGCACAGTCCATACAAGGCCAGAAATATCATTTGCCTGCACGCGCGCATCGACCACATCTCCCAGCTCCAACTCGATCCCTCCCAGAGTGACATCCGCAGAGACTAATTGTCGCGTGTTTGGAATGAAGAGTAATGTCAACACTAAATCGTTTGGCTCAGGAGACGCAGAGCCTGATGGCGGATCGATTGAGTATGTCAATCGCAGTTCGTTTTCGGATTCAACGTGCGTGGACTTGAGGTAGAACAGGGTACGGTGGATTGACAACGAAGACACGAACCTGATCGAGTGTGATTCAATCGAAGGTGACAACGACGAATGTGAATGGCCATTCCGTACCAATCGCAGAGTCCCCCGAGTCTTGGGTCCTCTTCTTCCCCAGCCTCTTTACCCACCGTAAGTTCGAGCTCTGCGAGTCTGTCCTTTTCTAGGCTTCTCAGTCGCTCCAGCTGCGCCATCTCGTCCTTTAATCGTTCCTTCGTCACATTTACCTGGCTGTTCAGTCCTTGTAGCTTGTCTTCCGTCATTTGCATTTGCTCCACTTGTCCATCCAGAGTGGCCGTTGCAGATGTGATGGTCAACCGAGGGTGGGGATGAGCTTGGCGGAGTCGTGTCAGGGCAAGTCGTGCGTCGAGTATCTGGGCAGAAAGGGATGTTGCGAGAGTAGTTAATGAACGTGCTTTCTGATAGTCTGTTCCGTTTAGGTCAGGTACCACAAGGGTGCACGACACGGGGTATCCACAGACCTTCCTCGACAAGTGGCGCCAGGGTGTTTATGTCGTCTTGGCGCTCCGCAAGTTTCGCCTTGGCCGTCTTGAGTGCATGTTTCTTCTCTTCGTTGCGCAATCGGAGTTCTTCGTTTGACGAAGCGGTTATGAGCGGCGCGTCGTCGGACACGATCGTCTTGACATATTTGTCCTTGGCCTTCTGTTCCAGATACTGAAATTTAAGCTGGCGGAGGAACGACTGGCGGGTCCATCGTCAGCGAGTCGCCTCCGAATGAATTGAACACAGACGGTCTGAGCTGCGACATCGCTGACTACTACAGCTGGATCCCGCAGGGCGTCCTCGCCGGCGAGCAGGTCGTCGACACCATCGAAGCGATGAGATTTCAGCTGCGAGCGAGAGTTGAGAATGTACAAGCTAGTCTCGTCAAGAATCGATTGAAGCTGTTTCGATGCGTCCAGGGTAGACATGGGTCGCGTCTGATCACGTGTCACTATCTTATGCACGTGTCACTTGTATGCACGCGTTGCCGGTGCGACAATACGCGCACTACTGGCTCGTTCCATGTGACTGGTCTCATCGATCTCATCTCAAGTGCTGACTCGCACAACGGCCACTTACAACGCAACGAAGATCTTTCTGATCGCGGTCACACGATGCCAAAGGCAGCGTTCTTTGCCCACTCAGATCTCTTCAGCTGAACCACCTTAGTTTCCAGCACCTTCAATCATCTTCCTTTCAAAGAGAGCACTCAGATGCTTGTGATCCTACTATCGGTCATGCAGAACCAATGCATAACATGCTCTATTCGTAAGAGCTACTACGACACGCTACCAGTGCCCCACAGTCATGGTGTAGGATATAAGCAGGAGAGTGCCGTAAAAGGGCGCTTCTTTCTCATCAAGTCCTCGCGTTAGCTCGCGACAGCCCTTAAAAGTTCACGACGCGGCGGTCACTCGGATGGACTGGCAGCACCCCCATATCGAGATCTCCTCTTCTATAAAAACTCCAGGACATAATCGCCTTGACACAAATCAGTCAGCGAACGCATTCTTGTACCCCCCCCCCCCCGTGCAACTTAGACGTGTCATGACGACTTTCCATCATTGGCTCGCCTTAGTGTCTGTTGCTGCGCTCGTCAATGGCGGGTCAGTGCAGCTGGCGAACCTGCAACTCCCGTCCAGCGCAGCTGCTCACCAGCAGGCTGTGGTGGATCTCTTCAACGTGTCTTATACTGCATATAAGTCAGTGTGCTTTCATGCAGCTCACTGTGGTTCTCACTTTGCCGTAGGACATATGCCTGGGGTCATGATGACTTACTTCCAGTCTCAGAGTCGTACTACGATGGCCTGAACGGGTGGGGAGCGACCATTTCCGACGCTTTGGACACTATGGTTCGCGTCTGATCGAGGTTTCCGTTTCTGAAGTGACTCATACTTGCCCATGTCAACAGTGGCTCATGGATTTAGGTGACTGGTTCGAAGAGGCAGTCGATCATGTCGCGACAGTAGACTTTAGCGTCTCACAAACAGATGACACCGTCAGGTAAGGCGTAGCTGTACGTTCCAAAGATGAGGGGCACTGATGCCCCTCTGGCTAGTGTGTTTGAAACGACAATCCGTCTCGTTGGAGGGCTTTTGGCTGCTTATGAACTTTCTGGACAGGAATATTATGTATTGGTCCAGAAAGCGGAGCAAGTCGCGCAACAATTGGCGTATGCATTTACCGGGGTAGGCAGCATACAGTCATTAGGTCTAGACAAGTTTGACGTGATTGCAATTCACAGAACAATTTGATCCCTTATCCCTATATCAACTTTACTGACCACACCCCCGTCGACGAAACGGTGAGTTTCGATGGCAATCTTGTGCTCAACTTATTGATGGGTCTCGCAGTCAAACATTGCTGAAGCTGGTTCCGTACGTTCTTCATATCTACCTCCAAAATGACAAGGCCAATCTTTTCCTCTTTGCCCATAGCTCACTCTGGAGTGGAATCGCCTAAGGTAAGCACGAGATCACAGCTAGTGGTCGTATCTAAATTGTGAGCTAGTTTATACACTGGCAACGACACTTACCGTCAACTTGCCGAGAAGTCAGTACAGTACATGATCGACATGGTAATGTCTTCAAAGTTATCCGAACAATAAACTAGCTTCTAACGATATTCCGATGCACCGTAGCCCAAGGTGCTACCCGGAATGCCTGCCCTATTCATTGATCCTTCAACTGGAAATTCAGTGGGTTCCTACGTGGTACGTGTGACCCACCACGTGATGAGTCTGTTACCGACCAGATGTAGTCATGGGGCGGAGGATGTGACTCGTTCTACGAGTACCTAATCAAGTATCCTCGTCTCACCAACACCAATGACACTTCATATGCAGATGCGTGGCTAGCCGCAGTGGATACTACTATCAAGGTACTCATGAAAGTATGTTACCAAGCCGACCCGAGAGTACTTTTTTGATAGTATCCGTCCACCAGAACTCGACTGTGGATAACTGGCTTTATCTCGCTGATTATGACGGCCAAATACTTCATGTCGGTTCGCACTTGGCCTGTTTCTATGGCGGAAATTGGATTCTTGGTGCGCTGAGGATGACAGCCTCGTGATTGATCTCATGTCGTTGTAGGCGGGAAACTCACAAACAATGACACCATCTTTAATATCGGTCTTCAACTTACAGATGCATGTTGGAACACGTATGCGAGCACTGCGTACGCCCTGTTTTCGTTCTAAGCAGCAACGGCATTCTCATCCGTCTGGTAGCACCGGTATCGGACCTGAGGAATTTGCCTACATGTCCAGCGATGGCAACTACACAGGTGGCTCTTCTCCCACGGCAGAGCAAATCGACTTTTACAACGAACACGGGTTCTACATCACTACATCGGAGTATATCCAACGCCCCGAGGTCCTCGAGTCCAACTTTTACGCATGGCGCGCGACTGGCAATACGAAATATCTCGATAATGCCGCCAATGCCATCCAGAGTTTCCAAAAGTACCTCCCGGCGACGGTCGCATATGCTGGCATCAACGACGTGAACAACGTGACGTCGACCAAGATTGATGATATGGAGACCTTCTGGTTCGGGGAGACACTCAAGTACCTGTATGTGATTTATGCAGAGCAAGATATAACGTCCTTGGATTGACTTATTACTCATCCGACAGGTATTTGACGTTTGATGATCCCAGCAGAATTTCGCTGGACGATTGTATGTGCATGTGTGTCCTCGAATGTGGGAGTCCACGCTGACGGTTTGTTTTCGTTTTAGACGTGTTCAACACCGAATGTCACCCTTTCAAAGCGCCAACGGCCAAGGATGTCTACTGTTCTATGCCCTAGGTGCTTACCGGATTTACTGCGGACGACAGCATGGATGCAGTATGAGGAGTTAGAACGAACCAAGAAAGTTTTTTTTTTTTTTTCAGATAAATACTCTTATTTGTAACGTACCTAAGTGCCGAATTCGCGTTCGTCTCACAGAAGGGCGTGCGTGGAACGCGAGCAGTCTGTCTTTTCATTACGGCGGGCAGTAGTAAACTCGTTCTGGTGTTTTCCGGCATGCCCCACGCCACTCGTCGCAAGTACGGCCTTGCTCGCAAAGACCATCGGCAATGCCGAGATGAGTATTGGTATAGATGAGTACATGGCCCAGTATCTGCCCAGTACCAGACGGGAGTACCTTCAAGGTGCTGGGGGCACGGTGAAG
This sequence comes from Brasilioporus rufonigricans, assembly GCA_038089195.1. Lineage (NCBI taxonomy): Eukaryota > Fungi > Basidiomycota > Agaricomycetes > Boletales > Boletaceae > Brasilioporus > Brasilioporus rufonigricans. The sequence goes on from JBBPKJ010000353.1 coordinate 7,964, forward strand.
GGGATAACGACAGGTGCGGACCCAGCACGGACCAACCCTACCAGTAGACTGCGAAAAAGCGTCACTGGGTTCGCGTGGCGAGGAGAGGGGGGCTGTTGCTGGGCGGAACCGAGGCAAGCCAACATACCCCGACATTCAGCACCCACCCGTACAGACCAGAGGTCGACTTCTATCAGCGTTTTCACCATTCGATATTCCATGTCGGCACTTGGATCATCCACGCAGGTCCACCCTGTCTCCCATCCTAGTCACTATCCATAGCAGGGAGAGCGACGTGATGAGGCATCTGAAACGTACACTTGTCCAGGTATCTTGGACAGTCATTGTCGTGATTCTGGCTCGCAAAACGTACACCAAGAGGCTCGGACCAAAAACAACGCCCGATAATATTGCACGAAAATGGCGACTATTCATTTGCAAGCAAGCGATGCTCTTGCAAGTTCTCGGTGACGAGTGGTGTTCACATTGAATAGAAATAGTAAGGGAAAGGACAGTGTCGGGAGAGCATTTTGGAACGAGGGTTCCCTGCGATCAACTTGTACTTGAAGACCCACTGCCTTCTGGTACAGATGGCGGCTCGCGCAACGGGTTCTCCTGTCGGGCCTGCTCCAGCAGATCCCCGAGACCTCGATCTCGCACGGCTTTCTGCGAGCGAGTTAATTTCAGTCAACGTAGACGACAGATGAAGGTAGTCCTGAGACGAGTAGGACTTCATACACAGAACGAGGCGCTCACCTGCACACACTCCTTGTATTGAGCCCAGACAGCCCCGCATTTTTGCTCGAATTCTTCTGCCTTCTTCTTGGCGTACTCGTTCCGCTGGCTTTGTGGGGCGTTCTTGGAGTGTGCAATAGCGGGTTCGAGGTATCCTTCGAACCATGTATTGAAGCACGCGTCATATGCTTGCTTGAGGGGTGTACATTCGGGTGAGAGCGAGTGCGCCATAGAGAAACGTTCTTGGACACCTTGCCAGAGGTCGGAGACGATGAGTAGGCACGTACGCGTACCTCCTCGGCTAGCTTACATCACAATGCTCACAGGTATACAGAGCATTGCAGAACGAGACGACACTAGACTAGGTACACGACATTCTATTGCGCACAGTAAACTCAACGACTTCTCGCGTATGGGTGAAATCGGCCCCTTCTTTGGCCCCTTCCCCTGTCCTCTGCGAGACGCGTGGGTTGCTGCTGAGGCGCCTTGGCAGACGTAAATGCGATCTGTGAACGTTTCGATTGTGCTGCAGACGCCTGCTCAGACCGCACTTTTTGTAGCTCAGCTTTGAAGGGGGTACGTATTTCCCGAGCGAAAGAGCCGTCGTTGAGCGTAACCACATAAAAGGGCAGCGACGGGCATGAACGCGGGTCGAATGAGACTACAATACGCTACGTACCGATGTGATTTGCAAACCATTCAGGCTCTACGTCATTCGGGTCCCAAATACTGGTTGGAAAATTTGTCGTTCGTTCATCGACGTCGACAAAGTCGACAAGCTTAGCATAGAGGTGAGGGTTCCGGAACGATCGGTTTGACATGAGAGAATCGTTAAAGTGTCTAGGATTCACGGGATTGTGCTTCAACGCCAGGAACTGGGCCACTTTTGCCTGTGACAGGTTTGAGTTGTCGGGCAAAGCAACGTGTACAGAGCTATCCTACTTCAATGGCTGGATCACATGATGCCGTGGATTCGGCAGGTATCCCCCAGTCTACCACGTCTGGTATTGGTGGTGGTATTAAGAGCTCGCGAATCCGTGTTAACTCATGGTCTTCGCAGGAGCTCGAGGTAGAGGGCAAGTCCTTCGGAAATTCTTCGGGTGTAAGCGATGGCCCGGCTGATTGAAACCGTTCCGTCACAATGTCGTCGGACAGGTGTGCCCGAGGATGACTCTTCGTAGGTGCTGGTCGACGAATGATGACTTGGGACTTTGGTAACAGTCGAGCTAAAGAGCAAATTATTCAGGAGCAGGACTGCGGCGCGTCAGAAAACGTACTGTCTGAAGATGAAGCAGAGAGGCCTTTTAGTGGCTTATCCTATTCCCAAACAGAAACACAGCCAACAACGAGGGAAACGCTTGGACAAAACCCGGCGGGGAGACTCTTACATGGTTATAGCCGATGCCAACAGACTTAGAAGTGGAAGCGACGTTGTCCTCCGGGTCGCTTTGTGAGTCGTCGCTGTATGCGACAAGACCTGTGAGCGTGTTAGACGTCCCCGACGATGGTGACATGGGGTTGCCCACCGTGCATGGCAGCGCGCACAAAGGAAAGGTCGATGCCGAGGATTGAAACTCCGCGTGATCGTGACGGTGCCGAAATGCCGAGACAGACTCTCGAATGCGCCTCCACCAGTTGCTTGTCTGTCTAGTCGTTTGGACGGTTGGTAGTCTGGCCGCCAGTAGGCAGGCCGTCGCCGACTTCTATGCCAGACATGCATCCACCTCGGGGCACACCAACAACTGGGCCGTTCTCGTGTGTGCCTCCCGGTATTGGTTCAATTACAGGGTATGTTCTCATACTGCTGTACAAAGGCCCACTGATGCTGACGTCCCTCAGCACATGGCAAATGCCCTCGGAATGTAGTTACACTCCGTATTCTCTCTCCTTGTCGCGATGCAGACCCTTCTACATAGGTATCGCACTGTAAAGCGTCTTGGGATCCCCGACTCGAACATCATCCTCATGCTTGCCGATGACGTTGCGTGTAACACGCGCAACAAATTCCCCGGGAGTGTATACGCCAAAGCGGGGCGTCACCTAGACCTTTACGGTGACAACATCGAAGTGGACTATCGTGGCTACGAAGTGACCGTGGAGAACTTCATTCGGCTGCTCACAGGTGTGTCGAATCCAAAGCGTTCTTTCTGGAACCAACTCCCCGTGTAGGGCGAGTCGACCCATCAGTACCGCGCTCTAAACGACTGCTGACGGACGACCGCTCGAATATCTTCGTATACATGACTGGACACGGCGGGAATGAGTTCCTCAAGTTCCAGGACAACGAAGAGATCAGTGCATTTGACATTGCCGACGCCTTCGAACAAATGTGGCAGAAGAAGCGGTAAGTAAGTATGCATGGATCGTCTCAAGAGCTAAGCACGCCATTGTAGGTACAACGAAATATTCTTCATGATCGATACTTGCCAGGCAAATACCATGTACACCCAATTCTACTCTCCAAATATCCTGGCAACAGGTTCGTCAGATATAGAAGAAAACTCTTACTCGGTATGTTACTCGTTCAACCCATTCCTACCGAGGGTCTCATCGTAGGCAGCACGAAAACGACAATGATATCGGCGTATCCGTCATCGACAGCTATACTCACTTTGTACTCGAGTTTATGGAAGGGATCAACAAGACCAGTCAGGTCTCCATGCAAGACTTGGTACGTATGCCCACACTGAGGCATTACGCTGTCAGAAGTGCTGATGCTTTGAAAGTTCTCCTCTTACGATCCTGCCGTGATTCGCTCACATGCCGGCGTGCGCTCGGATTTGTTTCGACGACCGCTCGACAAGACACATATCACAGACTTCTTTGGAGGTGTCGCTCAGGCCGAGGTGTTTCCCCCTGCCAAAGAGGATGCGCAGACTGTCTTTTTCGAAAACGTGCAACGTTCGGAAACATCACAACACGGAGTGATTCCCCCCGAGAGCGACCCCGTTACCCTCCATTACAACTTCGAAGGAACACGGGGCAATGCCGCCTTGCTGTCGTTCGAGAGTGAGAGTAAAGCTTGGCACACGAGATGGAGAAATATCGGGAAATGGACTTCCGTCTTGTTAGTAGCATCTCTTGTGACCTGGGTATCGCTTGCAGGATAGACCTTGTAATCCAATGATCTCCACGAACACCTCGATGTGCCAACTTTCCTCTGAGTACTGCGTGTCCTCCCTGACATCGAGTAAATACTCTCACAACCCATACCCCGTGGGAGGGGCCCATGGGTATGTGTTAGAGCGAGGCGAAATTGAGACTCAGTCATTCGGAAGATCAGAAACAGTACTGGTTATCAAGAAGTATGGGAGACGACTGTACATACACTCGATATAAATAAGACTATTCACAGGACGGATGTGGATCATATCAGAATGGGCCCCTCGTGCTCTTCAGCATTCCATTTCTTGTCGGGATCGTACAACGTCCCGTCCTGAGACATGCACCACTCAATCACCGCACAGGGTGGCCACAGGTCTTCGGGCTCGTTGCCAGCATCTTGGAGGAGCAGTGCTACGACGCCATGCGCCGGAACGTCGTATGCTGTAAAGTTTCTTACCGCGGTACCATTGTCGGTGTGCGTCCAGAGGTCCTAAGCGCAAAATGAGCGTTGTGACTGCTGAACGAGTCAAAGTCCGAATCCTACCCGGACAGAGTATTGTCTTCCAGCACGAATCCAGGGAGACTCTGTCAGATTGAAGAACATATCTGCAGGTTCGTCCAAGGTATTAATCTGCTTTGCCTCAGTGATGGAAGCAGCAAACCACGATGAAGTGCTCACGAGCATAAAGACTGTGCCCTTCTGGCTTTCACCACTCCAGTACTGTGCAGGGTGGGTCGCATTGCTCACGTAGTCGGGCTACGTTGTTTTTAAATCGGTGCGTCAGTATAGACGGGGACTAGTTTGCTTACATTGATACCCCATCGGAAAGGCGAAACACTGGTACCCACGACAGGGTCCTGATTAATAGCGATAATTTCATGGTTCGTGAGAATCTCGAGAGATTCCCTGCTTGCTGATTCCAACTAAATAAAGGCCCCGTTTGTGTACTTGGCTTCCTACATCTAGGAAAAAATACGCACATGGAAACCGATCAAGAGAGGTGATTTCATTAGAGCCCAGGCAGTGAAATGCGTCTTAGTTTCCTCGTAGGTCAGGTTACCATTCCCTCTTGTGGGTGACATGAGGATTGCATAATGAGATACTGAAAGTGTTACTCACATTTCCAGCTAGCAAAACATGAGGCTTAGTTCACCTGTGCAAGTAGTGTTACTCACCATATCCATGTCATTGTGGCCATAAAAATCGGTAGCCCAAGTATAGAAAGAATTCCTAGAAAACAGCTTCAGAACACCTCGAACAAAGTGGTATGTAGAATTGCTGACTGATTGATGAGATTCGCAATTGACGACCAAGTTGCTCCTAGAAAACTTTGTCAGGCCGCGAACGCATTACACTATGAATGGCAGACCAATATCGCTTGTCGTCTGGCATGTGACGCTAGTTAGGAATGCGCAGAGGGGACATTATTGAATCACTTACTCGCCAGCTTTGGCCATACTTCCTTGCCCAAAACCAGCCTTGCTCCTAATTGAACATGTGAGCATGACCGACTTGGACAGTGTGTATATCGTACCCTTCCCCACTGACACATCGATAAGAATATAGGTGGCCTACCAGATGACTGGGCGAGGTCCTTGATAGCGTTCGCCATGCGCTCGTACCCTGTAGTATGTCCATCAGCTGGGCAGTCGGGTAACCCAGGATGAACTCACGGCCCATGATATTCTCTCTTGTAATGTTGTCGAACGGCACGGCACAGTTATCATACCTGGAGAAACAAAAATCTGTCCTACAGCTCCGTCACACGGGCTGAGCATACGCACTTTAGATAGTCGAATCCCCAGTCCTGGAACAATTTTATGTCCCTATCAAAGTATGGAAGGACCTTTTGACTTAGAAGAGGATAAGGCGTACCTTGCTTCATTCTGATACGATCCAGGGTACAATTGGCACGTAAACCATCCCGCGTCACTGTACTACGGCGACGAGCGTTAAGAGGCGAAAGACAGCAAACGAAGGGTAAGTTAGTTACAATGCCAGCTTTGCTGGATCATCCTCGACATAAACATAAGTATTAGGTGAAGTACATTGACAGACTCACAAGCCCAATTCATGGATCTGGTCCGTCAATGCTTTCATTCCAGAGGGGAACCTAGCCCTGTCTATGATAACGTCACGTTTTCCCATCTCTATCAGATGGGAGACAGACGCACTTGCGACGATATCTCCTTCGGGGCTCCGTTGTTTCTCCGAATAACAATCGTCGATATTGACATGATCGTATCCCGCGTCCTACGTTCCGGAAATGAGTTCAAACACACGTCACATACGACGCTGCTGGACACGCACCGCAAGACCGAGAGATTTCATCAGTTTCGCCGTCTTGATGATGAGCTCCTCGTCGATACCACACTATCAGGATAAACATGAAATTACATCGGAAGTCTTGGACGAACGACCACGCACATAGTATGCGTTCCAAGCTAACGGTGGAGATTGAGCGCCATGCGACTGGCATAACCTGACGACTTACTATTATACCCCATGACTGAAAATATTCGTCAGACACCATGCCTGACACGCGGCCATCGTGGCTCACCTGGAAGCTTCCCAATTCTCTCGATCTCGATCATGGGGTAGGCATGTTTGCCACGGTTTATGAACAAGGCGGACAATCCCAAGATCACCGCGAGGGTGAACGCCAGACCGCCCCAGAATGGGCCTTTTGATGTGCGGGGCGTTGGTCGGCTTTGCGCTGCATGCCATATGACGAAGCAGAATTAACTTTACTATCATATCCACGGAACTTCACCCGTTTCAGGGGGGTCATTTGCTAAAGCACACTCACCAAGTAAAGGGGTGCTGGATGTAGCTTGCTCCTGAGCAGGTCCTGGCTTCGCAGCCATCGTACAATGCGTTTGCCGGGTAGTAACAGAGGAAAGAGAGAAAAATGAGTTGCTTTGTGCCTACTGTGGGGAAAACACCGTAATGTGTACGGAGGCTGTTGACGGAACCATAAATGGGCAGACCTCACGCTCAGGGTCTCACATACTGCCCGCAATTACACAGTATAGCCAATTCCACCACTTCTTTGTAGGAAACATGCATTTGAATAGTCGCAAGTATAGAGATGGTATCAAGACCGGCTACAAGCCCTCCGCAAAGCATCGCAGTCTAGCACTACTTGGTTCCATTCTCAGCGGTGCATTGTGTTGCCGCTTCACCAGCGCACGGTGGTAAGAGACCATCAGGTTCGTCACCAGCGTCTTGGAATAAGAGAGCGGCAACGCCGTGAGGAGGGATACCAGTCACGGTATAACTGCGCACAGCAGTGCCATTGCTAGTATGTGCCCAAAGATCCTACGGCGGCATGCTCAGCTGGAAACTACAAGGAAAATCTATGAGATTTGACTACATACCCCAACTGAATACTCCCGGCCGGCGCGGATCCATGGGGATTCGGTCAGATTGAAGGTCAGGTCAGCAGGTTCATCAAGGGTGTTAATCTGTCACCAGGCCGATTACTCATACTGCATCAGCTTCATAACCATACGCTCACAAGCATGAAGACCGTTCCATTCTCACTCGGTCCGCTCCAGAATTGGGCAGGGAAGGAAGAGTTATATGTCCAATCTGGCTATAATCGGTGTCAGAATATCACTCGGGTAACGTGAGTGAGGAACACACGTACGTTGATGCCCCAGCGGAAGGGCGAAATACTTGTGCCATACACTGGATCTTGATTGATGGCAATGATTTCGGTGTTTTTGAGAATGCTGAGCATCTCAGAGCTAATACTTGCAAGCTAGCACATCGGCTCGATACGGCGTGTAGTTGAAGCTGTGATACATGACTCACGTTGGTGCCAATCAGGAGAGGAGCTTTCATGAGTGCCCAAGCAGTGAAATGGGTCTTGGCTTCTTCGTAGGTGAAGTCTCCATTTCCTATTTCAAGCTGATTTTCGTGAGTAAATCATACCAGTGGAGCTTGACGAAGGTAAACACCATATCAGGGTCGTTGCGTCCGTAGAAGTCCGTGGCTTGTGTGATGAAGGAAGCCCTAAGGAAGTGTTCAATATCGTTTCCAAACAGGCTATACACGGGAAACCTACGTATTAATAATTGACGCGATAGAGTCCCAATTGGGTCCAATGTCGCCATCAATCTAATCAAGTCATCACACAGTGATCGGCTCGAGTGAGTGGATGCTCACCCTCCAACTGTGGGCCATGGAGGCGCCCCATCTATAGCAGCAGAATGAACTCGCGAATGAGAGAGGACCTGATTTGAACTTACAACCAGACTTGGTTCTGAGGACCACGTATAAGCGGGATGCTCCAAGCTCGCATATATTTCACTCACCCATCCCCACTCACACAAGCTGAACGTGAAGGTGGTCCCAGTCTGTTTGGCGACCATAGCCAGTGCATCCGCCATCCGCTGGTACTCTGTATGATTTTATGATGAGGTGGCGGAGCCGAGATTGAACACAATACTCACTACCGACTATACCCTCTCTGATCACATCATCGAAGGGAACTGGGGACATGTCAGCGCTATGGCAATGATACGCAGTTTCCTGATCACTAACTAGCACAGTTATCATACCTGCATAGAAAGGCTTCAGTAGTACTTCAGAGGGACAGCGACAACACCCACTTCAAGAAGTCAAAGCCCCAAGATTGGAACGTGAGAGCATCTTGCTCCTCGTGCATAAAGGAACCGGGGTATCCTTGACACGTGAACCAGCCAGAATCAGAATACTAGACAAAAATAAATCAATCGGATGTAGTAACTTGGTTAGGCGACCCACGATGCCGGCATAACTGCAATGCATACAGTGAGCATTTCAACATTCTCTGTGAGTAATCGTCGTGCTCACAAGCCCATCGAGTGAAGTTGATTAGTTAGATTGTTCATGCTTGGGAATCGGATAGGGTCTGATGTCATGGGAATAAGCGGGACGGGTTCGTGAATGATTCCGACGCGGCAAATATAGACTGACGGGAGAGGACTTCGCCTGTGGAGCTGCGATTTTCGGCTGCCCAACAGTCGTCCAAGTTGACGTAAGTATAGCCAACATCCTGAAAGATTATCAGTCTGTCTGTCAGGTGGTCAGTTCCGAGCAACCTCACCAAAAGACCATAGTCTTTCATGTATTGAGCGGTTTGAAGTATGAGCGTCTCATTCACGTTGCACTGATTTGACATGACGAATAACCTTCAGTACGAGGCGACAGGTAATGTTCATACACAACTCACCGCGAATGCATTCCAGGCTGCCGAGAACGACTGGGTCAGGTCTGAAGCGGCGAGGACTACGACACTACCTACCATTGTAGCCCATTACTTGGTGGCAATTAGCACTTTTGTGAAGTCACGGCGGTGGACCGATGCTTACCTGGAAGTTTGCCAACACCATTCTGCAGAGCCCTCGCCGACGATGCAACGAAGAGAATACCAACGACAGTTCCCAGAGTCTTGAAAGACGGGGACATCTCAAAAAAAGGGTAGTTCGATTCTGTATGCGAGCTCTTCACCCTTTTATGTAAACCCTATATAACGACGTGTTCGGAACCTTGAAACCCATGATGCTGTTCTTATGACCGACAGAAATACGTACCGTGTGATACGCCAATAAATGAGAACTGTTGTCGAAACTTCTTTACCTGACCAAGCAAAGACTGAAACGCAACGTGACACCCGGGGTAGACCATTTGTGGTGTGCACTTATAGTATGGGGTCAGACAAATGGAAGCCCTGAAGCAAACGGAAGTCGGAGATTGTTAGCGCAGATAGGTAGGGCGCAACCATACGTGTGGTGCGGGGGGAAGCAACTCGGCACGACAATTGAGGATACAACCACCCTGCACCTAACTGGGTGAGCCTCAGCAATCGAATGTGTGTCAACGCCAAGCGCCGGTCAGGGCGAATCATTGCTACATCGACCACGGGCTCCATCGCGGTGCCGGGACGTATAACTAGAGAAAAGGGAATGAAGGGCGGGCCGTCAAGGCGTCAGATGACCTTGATACAATGTGATCACCCGACAGAGAAGCCCATCGTTGGGGGTGCTCGGTCATACGGCGGCCTGGACTCGAAGAAGCGAGATTCGCTGTGGGGTGGCTGTGCTCCGTTAATATCCTTGATGCTCCTCAAGAGGTTTGCGTCGACGTCGACAGGGACGTTGCCTCCAACCATCCGCCAAATTCTAGCCTCCGGGATAGACACTGCATGCAAAGTACACGTCCATGGCTGGGTCAAGTACGTCAGGCGGCAGAAAAACGTTACCTTTGCGGTCATCAACGACGGTAGTTGCGCTTCGGGGCTCCAGACGGTCATGAGCAACGCCCTGAACGCGAATTTCCATGGGTATGTCCATTCTCCGTCATTGCATTCTGACGATGCCTTTGACGCGTACGAATCCATCAGTCTGACCAACGGCGCGAGTGTGCGTATGACAGGGTCCATCGTCGCCAGTCCGGGGGCCGGTCAAGCCCAGGAACTAAAAGTGGAATCCCTAGAGATCCTCGGCGAGTGCAACCCAGACGTCAGCTTCAGGCGGTCCAGTTTTTGTTCTCCCGTTCGCTTACGCTAGGTTTTAGGTATACCCGATCCAAAAGCAAGCCCTCACGTTGGAGTACCTCCGAGACCACGCCCACCTGCGTCCCCGGACAGACGCGAACGCGGCCATACTTCGTCTCCGCAACTCGCTCGTAAAATCTCTCCATGCCTTCTTCGAGGTATGTTCCACACCCGAGCACAGACCTTCTGCTCACCTCGCCGCCACTCACCAAAAGTCGCACAGAGAGAGGACTTTTGCTACGCACACACACCCATCCTCACTTCTAGCGACTGCGAAGGCGCAGGGGAGACCTTCCGCGTGACACCTTCGTCCGCGTCCACGTCACAAGACGCGCCCACACCAGAAAATATGTCACACGATCCCTACGCCGAGTTTTTCTCCAAACCAGCCTACTTGACGGTGTCCTCCCAGCTCCACCTCGAGGCCCTCGCATCGTCCCTCGCACGCGTCTACACTATTTCTCCGTGTTTCCGCGCTGAGCGATCCCAGACGAACCGGCATCTCGCCGAGTTTTGGATGCTCGAGGCGGAGTGGGCGTGGACGAAAGAGGTCGGCGACGTATGTGGGCTAGTGGAGGCGTGCGTCAAGGACTCACTAAATGCCGGGCGCGATGAGCGCGCCCTGCTCGCAAAAGGGATGGCAGGACAAGCAGAAAGGGCCAAGAGCCTGGAGACTGCTACATCCTCCAAACCGTGGGCAAGGATGACCTACACCGAGGCGATATCCGAGCTCGAAACGTATCACGCGTCCGTCGCGTCGCAAGCGCATCCATTCGCGTTCCCGCCAAAATGGGGTCATGGACTGCAGAGCGAGCACGAAAAGTGGCTTAGCGAGATACTCGTCAGGGGGCCAGTGTTCGTCACGGACTACCCAAGCACTCTGAAGCCGTTTTATATGCGGATGAATGACGACGAGAGAACTGTCGCGTGTTTCGACCTTCTGGTACCCTTCGTTGGGGAGTTGGTCGGCGGATCACTAAGGGAGGAACGGCTAGAGCTGCTCCAGCGACGGTTGACTTCCCATGGCCTGGATCCCGCAGGAGAAGAATATAGCTGGTACGTGGATCTCAGGAAGTACGGGAGTGCACCGCATGGAGGTTTTGGGATGGGGTTAGAACGACTAGTCAGTTGGGTGAGCGGGATCGAAAACGTACGCGAGTGCATTGCGATGCCGAGGTGGGCCAAAAGGATGCTACTCTAATTCATACATATCTACCATCTAGGATTCGATTAATGTCCTTGGTTTATTAGACAATCAAGTATGCTGAGTATACTATCCATCAAGGACAAAAAGGTGCAAGAAATGTTCAAAAGAATGTCCAGAGAAAAGCATCGACGATATTTGCAAGAACAGTCCGTTTGTTGATTTCGTGGCCAAAACATCAGGCAAGGTCCGCAAAACCAACACGAGTGCTGGCGACGTCAAAAATAGTGTAGACATTCTGCAGGAAGACATCCCCAATGATCCACCATGCTTTCAAGACAGAACCGTCAGCCAACATCCGTGCACTTGAGAAGTGAAATACAGACCACTCCCTCCGCCAGCAAGACCAGCGATACAGTCCGTTGAGCCCTCAGAAACAGGTCCAAGGTTGAAGGTTGAAGGTGAGACAGTAAAGCTGCGAGAACCAAATGTCAATGTTGGCGCAAGCGAACCCACAGTGTCGCACGGGACTAATCGTGGACAGTACGTCAGTGAATGTCCTGCGCCAGACGATACAATACGACATACCACTCCAGACCCCACCGCCAATTTCAGCAGAGGGTTTCGCACCGGTGACGTTGGCGTAGTAGGCCTGGGCAGTGCTGTCACTTGTGATAATCAGGGTAGATCCAGTGTCAACAATCGCCTGTGCGTAGGAAGTCTTGTTGACAACAACAACATCGGAAGCACCACTCAAGCCCGGACGAGTGAGGCCAGTAAGAGGGATTTGCCAGAACGCTGGAAGAGATACATTAACATACTCTGTCGTCGATTCTTGATACATGTTAGTGTTAGTCCCGCCTATTGTGAGTTCACTCTTGCCAGATTCAGAGGAAAGGGCAAAACCGAACACGGCCTGTGCCACAACGCCATTGGAAACCATAGTCTGGAATACAGGCGAGGCACCGATGGCGGATACTTGAGGGAATGCCATGCCAAGCAGTCCGTCTGGCCGGAACGTGGGGCTCTCCAATCCAGGGGAATAAGTCGTGGCGACACCGAGGGTCTGGTTCATAGCCTGATCACGAGATGATGAACGAATGGATTTCAGTGAGGTGACGGGGTAAATGCGCCAGGCAGTACCTCATATCCGCCCATGTACACGTTGTCCGCATACTGCGTGCCATTCACATTCGAGCCACCCTGGTACCTTAACTGGAACGTCTTGTCAAGATTAACAGAAGTCGAAGAGGCCGTGGGGTCATATCGTGTATGTCCATCGCAAGTGTTGTCGCAGTTCTTGTCTGGCAGGATTAGGTCCGACGAACCGGTGTCGAAGTCGACTGTAAAGGTGGCCAAAATCGTCACGTATGTTCAGTGACGCGCAGTAAAGGAACCGGGAGTACCTTCGAAATTCTGTGGGGGTGTACCAACACTGATGGTACCCATCCACATGTTAGAGTTAACCTCGGAGAGGGATATATCATCTCTCTTGCCGAGTGCTAGACCAAGCTGGTCAGAAGTCCTCCTTCGCCGCCGTCTTTCCAGATTGCCAGCCAGTGGCAGGGTTGTACCACAGCCACCGATCGCGGACTGCGCTAAAGGGTGCGGGGAGCCTGTGTTCAATTCGTACGCAGCGAGCGTGTTGCGATATTTCCTTGACGCGTGAAAGGTAAGCTTATGGATTCGGTATCAGAGATCGAAAAAGAGACTGCGTTGAGTTGACAACCTCTAGCCACCAATTCAAGAGTCGAAAGGGAAACAAACGCTAGAATGGACACTCACATAGCAATGCTGGCTACATGGATCTTGAGGAAATCGCTGTTGACATGGCCCGCCGCGGGATGAGCGAGGAACGACTTGCGTTCGAGGGGAACTCGAATTACATTTCGACTGGGCTGGTCCATTGCGGACGAAAGGGAGAGTACAGAAAGAAGCGTGACAAAAGTCGGCGTAGTGCGCATCGTAAAGGACAGTCAAGTAAAGAGTGGACAGCAGTCAGCGGGTGATGCCCTCGGCCATAACCCCACAGCAGCCCTGTGTACGTAAACCCAAGGCGGAGATTCTCACTGGCGTCATGGTGCCGGTCTGCATTCGTATACACGCTACAGTATTATCCAGCGAATGAAGATACAACTTTTGATTGACGATGCAAACTACATGACAAACGAGATCAGAAAGCCGGTTCCTCTGAATAAGCTTCGGCTTGGTAAGCATCTTGGGCGTAAGCAGGTTCTTCCGCTGCAGGCGGAGCAGCAGGCACGACGACAGGTTCTCTTGACTCGGACGAAGGTTCGGAGACAATTTTGTCGGCTGGAGGCTCCATAACCTGAACCGAATCAGGGAGCGGTTTTCTGGGGCCAAGCTGGCCTTCGGGATCCCAGCCCTTCATGCTGAGCAAGAGTCAGACATGTTCCACGATACATGTAGCACCGAGCTTACATTTTGACTTTGATACCCAGGACACCCTGCCTCAGTAGCACGTGTCGCACAGCATGGTCAACAAAGTCACGAGCGGGTTGACCAGAGTGAATCATAAATCCATCAGTGAACTTCATGGACTTGGCACGGGCAGCACGAAGTTTTCCGGATACGACGACTTCACAACCCTTGGCATTAGACTCCATGACAAAGCGAAGCACACCATAACAAGCCCTACAATTAGGTTTAGGTGAAAAGCTGGTGCGCACTATCATGGACTTGCCTCCTAACAGCAAGACCACCAAGAAGCTTGTATCGTAAACTCTCGCACTGCGCAATGGCAGATAATCCACGGTGTTGGACCTTTTCGGCGTACAATTCGAGAGAGTTTTCGGGGAATCTGAAACGCTTTTGGACGAGTGCAGTCAGCTCGCGGATGCGGCGACCCTTCTCGCCAAGAACTTCTTGAGTGTGGGTAGCACGGACGATGATCTAACGGGGACATGAAGGCTTGTGAGGATGGAACGAGTGGTACAAGTACCTCAGTGCGTGCATGAGTGACGCGGACATCACAGCCAGAGTAACCTTCCTCGGCGAGTTCACGAGTAAAAAATTCGTTGAGTTCAGCGCGGAAAACACCATCTGCGACAAACTTGCGCCTTTTGCTGATTTGCGCGGACATCTTGAAGAGTCTGGGAGTCTGGGCGAGGAGGATAAGCCCAATGTCATCATCTGAACAGAAGGGCCGCCATCCATCTCGATTAACCACGCATCCCAGAAATGGGGCATATACCAACATCAAGCATGGATCAAGCCCATCGGACAATAATACGAACCTTGCGGAATGCACGTCCTTGACGTCAGGCGTGGTGTTGAGCTCGACACTCCTCGATGTGTAGTGGTGATCTAACTTCAGTCTCCGCTTCAACTTCTTACCATCTTGGTTTGACCCCTATGGTGTAAATCTCTGTGGCATATTTGATCGGCGGAGTAACCTTGCACGGCAAGTAATGTGTCACTAAATGTGTAACTGTTCTGTTAGCATTAGAGGCAAATGTCGGAATTAGCAAGCGCGCGCGCAGACACCACCGCCGACGATCACCGACGCACGCAGGGCCCGACAAGGGACATCGCCCGCGTACCTACCATCATATGGATTGTCTATTCATCCGTGATAGCCCTTGCTCACGACCCTTTACCCCTCGTCGGACACAGTAGCAATTTTCGTATATAGTTTGTACCGTTCATGTTAGAACACCTCAGTCCGTTGTAACGCACGCGACTGAGGTGAGCTTTTCATATCGTAGTCGTTACCTACTCGAACTGACCGTACGTAGAACCCTGTCTCTCGATAGGTAAATACCCAATAAAGTCCGTTGTAACGCACGCGACTGAGAACGTTGTCTCTCGATAGCCGCGTGCCATCTATAGTGCATATTTCTACAGCAAATTCAGTGTTGTGTCTTCATTCGTTACCTCGCTCTACACTTTCAAATCGACCCCTCGGTTTAACGAGCTTGACCATCCCACCTTCTTCAGTTAGACTTGAACCCGAACTCGAAGTAGGTAGAGCCCTCCTTCTACTCCAGACCCTAATTCCATTTTCAGGTCCCTCCTTTTGTAAATCTGTCGTCGGTGGTCAGGACTGGTCCTGAACGCCGGCTACCAGCAAGATTAAAAGCTGGTCCTAGGACTCGCTGGACCATGGCACATGGCCCATGTTTGGAAAAAGGATGCTGATATTCTATTCTAAAGAGACTTATGCTGCTGTCCAGAATCTATTGAGAATGACCCAATAAATAAGTCCTGCTGTTACCCGAGGTCATGTGGTCCTGTTGGCTGACCGTATCACTGAAGTCTATCATGAATGCAGTGTTCACTGGCGAATGTGGCACTGGAAAGAGTTCCCTCGTTAACTTCATCATTGGATGAGACGTTGCGAAGACCTCCAACGACACGGCAACATGTACTACGGAACTTCGGTCGTATAAAGCGCCCATTGACGAATGCAACGTGAACCTTTGGGATACGCCAGGTCTTAACGAAGGTTCTACGACACGTACGAACACCCGATCATTGGAGGGGTTGATTAGGTCACTCCACCATCTGAAAAGTAATGCAGATATCCATCTCCTCATATACTGTATGCACAGAAATAGAGCTAAAACGGCGCTCATGAAGCACTATGAAATTATCCGTGATTTCCTTCCCCCCACGGTTCCATTGTTGCTGTTATCACATGTCTGGAGAGGCACCATGACTGCATGTGAGACTGGTAGTCCAACAATGCACAGAAGCTAGCTGGCCTCGGGATGAACTTTGTTGGCCATTCCTGCATCACTACGATCCCGGACTGTCATGGATTACCCTCGGCGTTTCGCGAGCGTCTCGTTCAATCCCAAAAATGCAGTCCGCAACTTGATTCATCAGAACTACCCTTCACAACTACTTCCGATCAGATTTCCCGTGACACCAGTCCCGAATCTTGCAATACACGCACAAAATGTGAGTGTCTCGCATGTCCTTCGAGAGTATTTCGGCACTCGAAAATGGGCTTCTGACTACGAAAGACCCCGGAGATGCTGGTGCAGATAACAACTCGACAAGCACGAGCGACTGTGCATCCACAAATAATCTCCACACCTTTATTTCTTTCAGTTTAACCACAACCATTTCTTATGTATCTTCCTGAGCGGTGATCATCACTCGTGTTTGAGTAGGAACAATAATATGGATCTTATTGATGTCTATCTTTCCAATTTATGCAGCAGATGTTGGTAAATTGCGAAGGAAAGCTGCTCTTGCTACAAAAAGTAGGCAGACGATGAACGCATCAAGTGGGGTATATGTAACAATCCGTGCATGTTACGGCTCCCAAGGCAATAGAACTACAAACAAATCCCCTTGAGACGAGTGACACAACAGCGAAAAGGACAGAATAATAGTCATCAAGATTGATCAGGCTGAGGGATGCCCTAAGCCAGGGTTCCACTCTTACCCTCATCACCAGCACCGAGGACACCAATGGCATTCCCTTTCCTAGCACCACTGACAAGGTGACCAGCAGTGCCTACACCACCCACGGGAAGACCATCGATCCGCGAGACGAGTTTCCTGGTACCCTCGGCCATCCCCGAGGCTCTACCGAGCATATTACCAATCCCCCTTCCACCAGCTAAATAGCCAGTGGTGTCTCTACGACCATCATGTGTAAGCGTGTTGGAGGCGTTAGGAGTATCACTAGTTACTGCGTAGGTTGGCAAAGAGTGGCGTGGAGGATGCTGCAAGAGCGAGAGCAAGAGATGCAAGAGCAGTGACATGCATGTCTAATATTAAAGAGCGAGTGTGGATGACAACGAGCGTGAGGACGAATGAAGACGACACTGGAACACAGAAGATGTGTGAGGGGAGGATGCAGCAGAAACCGACCTTAAGTACCTCTTGTTACTGTATTCCGTTCGGAGATAGCAGATGATGCCTTGGTGAAATTCCTTTGATATACGAACACGTCAAACACGAAGTTCGATGGTGGAGCACTTGAATGCTCAGGGTTTTAGTTTGACGACCTCGGTCGTGTCATTATTCGCTGCGAGAGAGCCAAAGACAATTCTTGGCGCGTACAGTACAGATTTTTGGGTAGGCCTTGAATAGCTGATACTTTGACTCGTTGTGTTTGAACGCGCCAGCCTTGACAATGGCAGACAAAGTTCCTGTACTAAGTATATGACCTTGGGAACGGATCCGAGTCCGAGTCGTGGGATGCGGCGTAATGGCGTCAACTGACAGTTGCATGAACAATCCGACTTCAATGAAACGAAAGAACCTACTAGTACTGGCAGTCACTCCATGCTTCCCGGTATGTATTGATCGAGACTGCTCCTCTTCTCGTAAAAGTAGCAAGGCTGACGGAAAAGCACTCAAAGTCAACACGTCGCCTTCAGCATTGTATAGTGCTCATACCCTCACCCGAGAAGCAGACCCATTACCGATAGTAGAACTTCAGATACGAATTGCAGATCAGTGAGGGTAAGTCGCACAGTAAATTTGTATGTACTTAGCTGGTCAAAGTTCGGCTGATCGAAGGCTTTGAACGAAAGACAACAATGATATTTTAAGAAACTTGATCCTTTCTGGCCATGGTACTAGCAAGTTCCCGTCGCACGGCGTCCACTTGTTTGCAAGTATGTACTACCATCAAACTGCCTTCCACCGGTAAACGCGCTATTTTCTTGTGCCAATATCGTCGACTCAGCTTGACAGTCCGAGACAAGAAGCAAGGACATGGGATGTGATAAGCATCACGGGACCTAAGTTGCTAGGTCCAAGAGTCGTGTTATGAATAGGGGTATGCATACCCTGATATGGGTATGTTGCATTTTATTAACGAAACAAAAACATCACGAGTACTCTACGACTAAGCAAATAGTTCTGATGCTACAAACAAATTCCTATGAGACGGCTGACACAATAAGGAAAGAGAAGGGAACAATACCAGACAGGATAAAGAATACAGGGATTACTCCCAGTGTTCTGCGCGAAGGCCTATTTTCCCTCACCGTGACCACCGTCGATGTCGTCTTTCTCGGGAGTATCAGAAAGTTGACCAGTGGATCCTATGCTGTTGTCAGCGCCTACATCACCAGGGAAAACATGAAATACCTTGGGCTCCGGGGATGAGGTCATTGTTCCCCAAGTTGCCAAGGGTACGAACAGGAGTGAGATCACGTTTGACGCCGCGAGTATTAACAAGGCCCGCGATAACCTTGCTTGGATCTAAGGTACCACCGTTGTCTGGGGTGTCAGAGAGTGGCATGGATGATGCCGCGAGGGCGAGGGCAAGAGATACGAGAGCAATAACACGCATATCTGAGATTTCAAGGAGTGACTGCAACGAGCGTGGATGACGAGTCCGAATAAGACTGGAGCACAGGAGAAGTGTAAGTGAAGATTGCAATAGAAAATGACCTTTAAGTATCTTTCGTTAGTGTATTTCGTTCGGAGACATCAGACAATATTTCGGTAAAATTCTGTTCGTCATACTGACATCTTGTTTCAAGTTGCAGTGCCGAATCTGCAAAACGCACTTGTTACGTTATGGCTTTGAAGCCTATGCGAGGCCTACGCGAGAGTGAACGGAGGCTCTGATTGGACAAGAGCCTCGTGAACGGCATATTCCCATTTATGTCTGCCCGGCGAGCACCTGGCGGGCTGCCTCCCAATTGCCGATTAGTACGTACATTGCACCTTAAACGGTGAAATGCTTGAGCTCTTTATGGTTTTGCTTCGGCGGACATCGTCGTGTCAATGTTCGCTGCTCGAGAGTCAAGGACGATTCCTAAGTAGCACCGCACCAGAGGTTTGGGTGGAATGTTCGCACTCTTGTAATTGTCGGACTCGAAATCCTGGGAGGCAGGCGAGATGTGGCGTGCTAGTAGCGCCATCAACTGACGGTAGAAAGCGAACGCCACCCACTGTTTGACACCTCCCGGTATGTATTGATTGCAACACTAGTTCTTGTTCGGTCCTCGCACGAGTGGTAAAGTCAAAGGAAACGCACTTGAGTCTCGGACACGTTGCTTGGACATCGAGGCCTTCACTCGGGGAGTGGATCTGCCATCGCTGTAGAATGGACTCTCGCGGTTAGACGCAAATGGTACAACAGTGAGGATGAATCACACTGGCAGGACACTGGCAGGATCAGGATTGACCTTTCAAGATATATTAAGCTTGACCCTCCCCGGCAGTACCAGTGGTGCTGCCAATTTTCCATCACAACGTTTCTTCGGCCGTCATCAAGCTTTCCATCGTTATCTTGTGCCGATATTGTCAGCCAGGCTTGACAGGGCAAATGATGTGAGTATGTAACTCCGAGGACGAGGTTCATGTCATTCAAGAGTTTTAGTATCAACTCCAGGCTGGGTGCCTAAGGCTTGGTTGAACGATGTCTGCTGCCACTGGACAGTTAGCACTACTATTAGCACATTGATGAAACACGCCACACGAAGTACATATATGCCAGTGCTGTAATCGCTTGGACGAGGCCTGGGTGAACACGAGTCGACTAGTCGAAATTAATGTCGGATTTGTTTTCCCTTAGTCTGGGACCCAGCCCGTCTATGAGCTGTCGCATTCCTGCGGAAGAGGTAGACCATCAATAGACGGTCTGGGTTGTTGTGCAACCAAACCGTAGTTGCTATTCATGATGCGCTCACTGACGAGGTTGGGCGACTCGGAAGAACAAGCACTAGTGATGACTAAGCACAAAGACTTATCCTACTGCCAC
>JBBPKJ010000354.1:0-28147 GCA_038089195.1 Brasilioporus rufonigricans
TAGTTGTGTAGTAGCTACCTGTACTGTCTTCAGTAAGTCACTAAAGACGAAGTAAACTAACTACTGTCCGATGTAGGTATGCTTATGTAAGCTACCAAAATAGCGTACTAGCTAAATATCCAACAGATCTGTTCATATGATATTCAATAGACTGTATGTGCACAATTTGGTCTGTCTAATTGGTGTTGTGATGTGTAGCAATTCAAGTTCCAAAATTGACATGTTTAGATGTCCACAACTGGGTGACTTTCCATGGGCTATAATCCAGCAGAATAGAATAAAGCAGACTTTGAAATATAAAATAATAAAATAATCTACACAATTGATCAATCCACAGGCTAATGAAATAAAATATTCCATTATTTTCAACACAGTCTCTTATCCTTCACCACATATTGTCAAACAACACTATCAAGCTCATCACAGCCAATATTCATGAAGAGGAAAAAGAACAAGCAGATGATAACTATGAGAATGCACTCAGGATTGCTGTCATCATTTTACAGGAGCCAAGCTTGCATGGCAGGCCTGTTTCAAGACAACTCATCAGAAGTGCCTCTATCTTAGTCATGCAATGTGGTGCCCATAGACCATTAATATCCTGTACAAATGAATTTCCAGTGTTGTCATAACATAGTTCTGGATGCATGCCATCAGATCTCAGAGAAAGTGATGAGTCTTGACTGTCTGACATCTTTTAAGTGAGAGCAGGCAAGCAGAGCAATGATGAACACACATGGCATACTACACCTTGTTTTATGCCATTCACTTGCATACAGTGTGTTATGTTTTATTCTCTCTTTGCCCCCTATTCTTTTCTTTTTCCTTGTCTTTTCTTTGCTTTCCATGCACTTTGCTGATCTTTTAATCTTCTTGTGGCTCACTGCTTTCCTTTGTTCCTTTGATCCTTTCACAGCTCTCTGCACTCCTTGTTTCCCTCAATAGATTTTATTGTCTTCCACTTTTGGTTTCCCTATTGTTCTCCTCATTAAGACTTACTATGCCAGCCCTATAGTTAGGTCCAGTAGTATATATATGTAGTTGCTCTCATGTACATTAGCTCCACATCTTGATCTTATCCAGTCATACCTGGGATATACCTACTCCTGCAATCCACTGCTCACTCACACCCTTTGATAGACCCATTGCAAGTCAAGTCCCAGGCACTTCATTGTGCTTTTGGGCCAAAGGCTTCACCTTTGACAAGACCATTGCAATCTGGGTCTACAACTAGTGGCCTACCTGGCTCAGTTGTAACACAGTGACTTCAAAAATTGTTGCAATGTTCATCTCAAATGCAAAGTATACAGTGTCCTGCTGGTATATGTGGGAATTTCACTTAGGTTTGGTGAGACTAAAGTTAGTACTTGCCAATGGCTATAAGGGGATCGATGGATCATGTGATTTGGTTTATGGCTGGTGGAGATACAGACATTTCAATATGACAACACCATTGCAACAGTTTTTTCACTTTTGATTTAAAACATAGAATCTTGAGGAAATCACATGATAATGGATTATATTTGGTCATACAAATAACGGTAAACATGTCCAGACATGATTGTGATGCTGTGGAGCAGCTGAAGAAGCTGTCAGGAATGTCAGAACACAATCATGGATGGTTAGAGTGCCTAAAGGAGGAGGACTCACCCAGAGGGGCTCAAGATGAGCCAGACAACCCCAGCATCAATCGGCATATGCAAAACAACATTCATAGCGACCCAGGAACCAATAAAAGAGTCAGGAGCCAGTACATCAACAAAACAGACTCACCAGATCAAGTTACATGGCCAGGAGGCCATCTAGGGGAGCAAGGTTGATTGGAAGATGACCAGAGCTTCTGGAAGCGCCAAAGCATTGGCATTGGCAATTAAATGGCTGGTAAATGACATGGAGACACCTGAAAAGAGATTCTTTCCTTCTTACCATGTGGCACCCCTAACAGGACCCCAGATCAGAGAAGACAATGAAGAAGCACAAAAATACATGCAAGCACCACAAACATCAACCCAACCATTCCACCCATACCAGGCAGCCTCCAACTGAGCCCAGGACCTGATACAACCTCAGGACTGGGACTGGAATGAACAATGAGAAGCAGCATCTCCCTGGCCAAAATTCCCACACCTCCACTACAAACAAGGAGCCAAAGACAACACTCAATCTGCTTCCAAGAGCACATCCACTCAAACTTAGCAGCAAACATCATCACCAACATCAAGGAATCAGTAGTGACAGCAGTAGCCAACCACATGACCCAGTCCATCACTGGGCACACAGCAAGATCATGCAAGCAGTAGACCTGCTAGCTGAAAAGCAGACAAGCCACAAAACAGCCCATCCTCTGAACACAATGATGGAGTCACCAAACTGCTGAATGTCATGGTAGCCAAAGCTGAGGAAGCTGCTGACACTATACTACATAGTGTTGATGACATCAAACAGACTGCGGAGATCCTTGCACTGGCCCCACAATCCACCAAATCTCTTTTACAAGGACTCACAACAGACCTCTCTGCAATAACGACCACAACAGGCCCACTTGCATACAGTGCTGCCATCAAAAACAAACCTTCCTTCCATTGCAACCCAAAGTGCTTGAGCAGAGGCAACCCCCTCTATCACAAGGGCTGCAGTCAGAGAATGTCAGGTCTTCATTCAGCCCACATCTGATACTCCCCTCATAGAAGCTAACACCCCTAAATCTGATATCACTGCAAAGTTTCAACAAGTAATAGACTTGCTTAACTGCCCCAACAACCTTTCCTCTAAGATCAAAGTGGTACAAGTCCTATGAGGAGGAGGAGTACTTCTAGAGTTTGGCTCCCAAGCCACACCTACCTGGCTAAAATCACCAGACACATGCGCCACCCTCATGACTGCCATGGGACTGGAAGGTAGCATCCATGACAAAAGGCACCAACTCCTGGTACCTTTCCTCCCAATAACATGCAATATCCACAGCCATGAAAGGATTACAGGAGTTGAACAAGAGAATGACCTACCAGAAGGCTCAATATGTGACATCTGATGGGTCAAACATGTGGAGAGAAGGACCCAAAATCTGTGAGTAGTGTACACAATCTTCTCCTTTCTTGATCCAAACATGGCTAACCTAGTAATCTGTGATAGGCTAATAGTAGGTAAAGAGAAACTGCACCCATGAAAAGGAAACTAAGGAACCAATTTGATGCACATGATGTCAATGATGGGAGCATATTGCCAGAGACTGTGAAGCCACTCATAACACATGCACATCCTATGGCCACATGCACCACTCTGCTGACTGTGACCAACAATCCACAGTCAAATACAGTGTCAGCTGCAGCTATGATACCCACTCAAGCAACAGCCCCACCTGTACAATCTACAAGGCAAAGAAAGATGAACTTAACCAGAAGCATCCTGAAAACATGATGCCATACTTTCCAATTGCAAAGGAGTGGACACAAGTCATCTGCCCAGCATTACAACCATCTCAACTTACTGCATTCACTGGTGAACTGACACTGCCCAGCTTCTAGCTCACCAAAAGGAAACCACTACAGCAAACCACCCTTGACAACAGAAGTCACCACCCCTGAAACTTTGGGGAGCCTTGCAAGCCCAGAAGGGACAGAGGCAGGGACCCAAGCCCTCCTGAATGCTGACCACCCATCAACCCTAACCACACTCCCCTCCCCCAGACCCCCCCCTCACACAGCAGGGATCAGAACTCACCACACACATTGCCAAACACATCTACATCCCCTATCCAATGAATAGCATGCCCTCTTCTACCAAGACAGAAATACACATCTGGCAACAAAACCTCAACAAATCAAGGACTGCACAGCACTCTCTAGTTGATGACCCATCTATCAATGAATGGGACATTGTTGCCATACTGGAACCATCTATTAACTCACTTAATAATACACTAACAAACTATCACTTCCATATAGTATACCCTACTACATGATACCTTGATGGCAAGCCATGTATGCATGCAATCATGCACATCTCAAAATCACTTGAATTGAACAGGTGGATCTAGCTCCCATTCCCTTCACCAGACATAGTAATCACCCAGATACATGGCCCACATGGCAAGTGCACCCTCATCAACATCTATAATGCTGGTGAGTTGCAAATCATGATAGAACTTCTGAGCTCACACCTTGGCAACCACATCCAGGACATATGCCAAGCACTGACTGACCACATGATATGGCTAGGTGATTTCAGCTGCCACCATCCAATATTGGAAAAGGAGCACAACTCACACCTGCTAGAAAATGGCAACCTGGATGCCATGGAACACATGCTTCTTCTCCTAGCCAAATACAACCTACAACAAGCACTCCCCACAAATATGCCAATGCTACAAGCACAAGCATCCAAGAACTAGACTTGTCCAGACAATGTATTCTGCACTGAACACACCCTCAACAGCATCACTGAATGCCAAACAGACCTGAAGAAGTGTGCCTGCATAGATCATGTCCTGATTCTGACCACCATTGAGCTTGAGATGCCAGCAGCAACCACCATCCACCACTGGGACATCTGAAATGTAAACTGGAAGGACTTCAATGCCACACTCACATGTGAACTGTCACCCATGCCTGCTAACTACCCCATTCTATCCCCAATCAAGCTCAATGCCATTGCCTATAATCTAACCTGGGCAATCTAGAAGGAAATCCAGGACCATGTTCCTCAATCCAAACCATGCCCAGCCTCAAAATGGTGGTGGAATGCAAACCTCACATATCTCTGAAAGCAGCTCCAATGAATCTCCTCCTTTGCTTACAAGGCCCAAGTGCTACCAAATCACCCCAGCCATGCTGAGAGGACAGCCATTGAAAAGAAGTACACAAACACTATCAAGACAGCCAAGCAAGACCACTGGATCACATGGCTTGAAAACATGGACAACAAAAGCATCTGGACTGCTAACAAATATCTACAGGACAACCTAGAGGATGGAGGCCCCACATGCATACTGATGCTCAAAGCCAAATGCCAAGACAGCACCATGAAGGAGGCAAAAAACAATGAAAACAAGGAAAAGACACTGGCTAAGATCTTCTTTCCTCCCCCACCAACCTGCACTTCAGTCCCATCTAACTTCATTTACCCAGGCACAGTTCCCAACATAGGGGAAATCACTCCAGACCAACTCAAGTGTGCCACATCCAACCTCAGTCCCTTCAAGGCACCAGGACCAGACAGCATCCCAAATATAGTCCTAAAAGAATGTTCTGCCACACTAGAACCACACCTTCTTTGCCTTTTCCAAGCAGTGTTCTGCTACAACACTTACTATGCCCCTTGGAAAGACTTTGCTATGGTAGTCCTACACAAACCAGGATGTCCAGACTACTCAGCTCCAAAGGCCTACCAGTTGATAGCACTACTCAACATGATGCCAAAAATACTCACAGCAATTATAGCAGACATTCATCTCATCTTATTAAAATCCACCACCTATTACCTGGAACACACTTTGGCAGAAGGCCAGGCTGCTCAATGATAGACTCACTTCACCTCCTAGAAGTCACAGTTCAACATGCCTGGTGTTACAATTTGTCCTTTCACTCCCCCTACTCTTTTCTTTTCTTTGTCTTTTTGCACACTTAGCTAACCCTTGGCTAAGTCTCTTGCTTCTCTTCATCACTTATTGCTTCCGATCTTCCCACGGTAATCACTGTTGTACTTCTTTGCTTCTTGATCCCCATCCTTGCTTTCTCCTCATGTTCTTCATTTCCGCTCTGCTTCTCTTCTGATCTTCTCGCGGCTCTCCGCTTTCCTTACTTCTTGTCTTCCTGATTCCCGTCTTATCTCTGACTCATACTTATCTCTGACCGGCCCTAAGCTGGTCTGTGCTCTCCTCTAGATACTATATATACCCGACCCTCCTATACCATAGATCACCATCTTGGTTCTCCCCAAACCTCCAGTACCTCACCTAGTACCTAACAATCCATCTGTTTAAACCCTCCTCGTCATTTCCCGCCAAGTCCTAAGCACTTCACTGTGCTCCAGGCTGCACTCCTCAACAAGCGTATAAAGATCCCAACCCATCGGGGCTACAACTACGACCTACCCGGTATAGTCATAACACCTGGTGAAACAGTTGAATGTCATCCATACTATTCCTAGATGTGGAGAGGGCATTCCCAAACATGATAACCAACTATCTGCTCCACAACATGCAGTGGTGTTGGATTCCCCTCCTATATGTCAAATTCACTGAACAAATTCTATTCAAAAGACACATGAAACTACTCTTCAACAACTTCACAACCAACTGGATAGCAATCAACAATGGAATAGGCCAAGGTGACCTGATCTCCATGATACTATACATTATCTACAATGCTGACCTGGTTGAAGTGGTGCAAGGACCAAATCAAATGGAACTAGCCTTTGTAGATGATGTAGCACTCATTGGAATTGGACCAACCATGACAGACACCCACAGGGAACTCAAGAACATGCTGGACTGACAAGAAGGGGCCTTTAAATGGTTGCAGAACCACAACTCATGGTTTGAAATGACAAAATTCACTCTCCTCAACATGAACCCAGGAAAGAAAGGGAAAGGAGAATAGCTGACAATCTGTGACATGACCCTACAACCAGCTAAGTCACACTGCTTTCTCAGGGTATTAGTAGACAATGCACTAAAATGAAAAGAACATATTTCATTTGCCATTGTCAGGAGCATGGTGTATGTGCTGCAAATGTGCTGCATCATGAAGGCCTCCAAAGGCACCCTGTTGGCATTCCTCTGCTGAATGTACATAGCAGTCACCCTATCCAAGATGTTGTATGCCATGAACATATGGTTCATGTTATAGTTATTCACCTTCATTTGGGACTCTTCCTCATCATCTTTTGCTATAAACACTCATTCATTCCCTTTTGCCTATACTTCCTTCTTCTATTTCCTCATTGTCTTCTTCCCAGATGACATTATGGTTTATTCCTTCAACTGATCATTGTAGCCTAGGGACTATTCCTCCTACAACATTTCTCTTCATAACATTGCATGTTCCCTCATTCCATGACTAAGCCTTTTCTTTTGCAGGTTTGAGTCCTGTGTTCTCACTTAGCTCATCGCTTACTTCAGACTGGTCTGTGCAGTGATGATGCATCCCTTTTTCCATGCCTTTCTATATGATTCCATGCCTGCCCTAACCTTCCTACTTGATGTATATAAGACTAGCTATAGATCTCATGTATCCTCAGCTAGTTCTATGCATTGCACACTGCTTTGCTCCTCAGTGTGTGTCCTCTAAGCTTGTCTTCTCATTGGATATCATGTCTCTTCATGAGTACCTCCCAACGTCAAGGAAAGTATTGCCCTGAGCATTGTCCATGCCAACCATGTTACAGTTCACCACCATGTACTGCTCATCTACTAATGAAACCATTAGGGGATCAAAACTGATATTCCAATGGCTTAGCCAAATCCAGTGTCTAGCACTCTTATCCATAATTGGGGCCATGTGCACTATAGTCATGGATTTAATGGAGGCCAATGCCAAGCTCATGCCAATTGAACTCTGCATACAGAAACTCTATAGCCAGGCAGCAATGTGCCTTGCATCAAAACTGAGCCACCACCCCATACATGACCACATGATACAAACAGCCAAATGATATGTCAAACACTGAAAATCCTCCCTGCACCATCTCACATACACCTTCAACATCATGGAGAAAATACACCCAGCCTGCTGAGCTCCCTCAGAATGCTACATAATGACAGCTACCACCAGGAAAGAGTCCCTAACCATGCACAACAGCCACAGGAAAGGCACATGGATCTACAGTGATAGATCTGGCCATAGTGGAGGAATTGGAGCAGCTGCCATCCTCATAAGAGAAAATGGCATGGAATGTATCCTCTGCTATCACAAAGGCACACAAGAAGAACACACAGTTTATAAAGCAGAAGCAGCAGGCCTACTCCCAGCAGCACATCTCCTCTAGCAGGAGCAGCATGCTCCATTGTCCATTACATTCTTTGTTGACAATCAAGCAGTGATCAAGGCCAGAGACCTATTCTCTACCAAACTGGGCCACTACCTACTAGACCATTTCCAATGAATATTATCACAAGTGCTCTGCCTCCAATGAGCTGAAGGAGATGACATTGCCATATGCTGGGTGGCCAGCCATGGAGGGGTAGACAGTAATGAAAGGGCTGATGAAGAAGCCAAAGAGGCAGCAACTGGACTGGAAGCCACCAGCCATAATTGTTGCCTCCCTTAGATACTCAAAACTAACCCCCAGCCCATCAGCATACCAACATCACTACAGAAACACTACAATGCAATTAAAATGCTCTGGATCCACCTGTGGACCAAATCACAGCAACAAGCACATGCAGGCAAGATCAACAGCAAAATGCTATCCAGATCATTCCTAAACCTCACTGAGACTCTCCAACACAATCAGACCACTGTACTCATGTGGTTAAGAATGACTCACTGCCCCCTTAACAAGCACCTACATTACATACAGAAAGCTCCTTCTATGAAATGCACACACTGTGGCACAGCCAACAAAACAGTCTTTCACATCATCAGTCAATGCCCTCACTACACAGTGACTAGGCACACCCTCTGACAATGCATCAGAAGGAAAGCATTGAATCAGGCATACTTACTAGCCAACAAATCAGGAGTGCAAAACTTACTAGCATTCATCCACAATATAGGACATTTCAAGGCATCCCTTGGTAACATCTCACCATTTGCAGACCAATAGTACTAACTTCTCAACCACACAGTCAAGCCCTTCCATCTTCACAACACACTACCCTATCCCACCCTCCTAAAGAAGATACACTACAACACACTAATACCAACTACCCACCACACAATACAGATCAACAGCCTGGAGCTGTGGTGGAACAACCAGATGAAGAAGACAGAACCCACCCTGCTGATGCCAAACAACAAACTAAAGCCCATGTCTCAAGAACAACCACCACAAAAGATGACCTCCCCAAGACCACCAGAACAGCACACTCAAACAATCTTCTGACTTGTCTCTGCTCCCCTCATTCCTTGTTGTACTTATCTACTCAGGCAGACAGATACTAGTCTTTCCACAATACAATGCAATACTCAATTGACTAGATCACATACATAACACAACATAGAGGTCTGCTGATTTGGCCTGGGTGTCTAAAACCACTGGTGGGAATGGTTAGAACTGAGGGGGACCTTAAGCCTGCCATCAGGGCATTCACAGGGCAGGGATGGAGAATGGGCCTGGGGCCCCACACTCTACATAGATAGCATTGTCCTCACATATGGTGTGCACCATAATGGGACATAATTGGATGGTAAAAAAAAAATATGGAATGGATGGTGTAACGAGTGACACATGCCATAATTCAAAACAAGTTGAAACAAGGTTGCTAGCTAGCAATTGGTTGGGTCAGTACAAATGGTGGAAGTGTAGCAAGATAAATGTATGTAGGCCATCCAAGCCACCCCACTTCTATCCCAGACAACCTGTTGAACAACCCCCATCAAAGGTCAAGCCTTTTGCAGCAGAACTTAGACTGTGCATGGCTTAAGGAGGAGGATTGGAATTGGCAAGTGTTACGATTCACTCAGGGGACTACACTTTTTCCTTCACTTTCTAACTCCATGTGAAGTCCCCAGTTCAACCCTGCTTTGTTACGTTTCTTTTATCTTTCTTTTGCTGAAGTCTCCTATTCGATTCAGCTGTACAACATTTCTCTTCTTGCCATGACTCATCCCAGATGACTCATCGGCTGATTACTCATTTCCTTTTAGTCATCATGCGATGCCATCAGCCCTTACTCATACCTGCTTACTCACAACCCGATGCCATCGCACTTATCTTTAGATTCCTATTGTTCTCTTCTTTTGGACTCTATTGTTCTCTACTTTCGGTCGCTTACTTACTCCTTTCCCGCGCCTGCCCTAGAGCAGCCTTACTTACTATATAAACCTCCGCGACCTCAGTAGTAGTTCCTCACTCTTGTTCTTCCTGTACTTTCATCGCAATCCACTCTTGTCTCCAAAGTCTTACTCCACTCTTAAGTGAGTAGCTAAGGGTAACCAGCCCCTTCCTTGGTGGTATCCACTTCACAAGTCCCAGTCCCAGACCTCGTCGTTACTTCGGTAACTCCTCGCCCCACCAAGGGGAACCCTTGTCGGTTCATTGAACCACCCAGTTGCTTACTTAAGCAGAACCCTTGCCAGGTCACCTGACCTTCCTAGTTCCCAGTACTCGTTTTACAGGACTACCCTAGCCCCTACCCGGGTCTAGCGTAACAGCAAGTGCACACACAGCCATGATTATGACCTGCACTGTCAATGACTGGTGCCTGCATGGGTCAATATACCACATTGCCTGCATGCCTACAATTGTATTGACTTTCTATTCATCCATGATAGCCCTTGCTCATGATCCTTTATCCCTTGTTTGGCACAATAGTAGTTTTTTGTATATAGTTTATACTATTTAACATAGAATTTCTCAGTCTGTTGTAATGCACATGACTGAGGTGAGCTTTTTATACCATATTCTTCATCTACTTGAGTTTACCATATGTAGAATGCTGTCCCTTGATAGGTAAATACCAAATATAGTCTGTTGTAACACATGCAACTGAGAATGCTGTCCCTCAATAGCTGCATGCCATCTATAGTGCTACACTTCCTGTGTCACTCTTGCTCAATATTTGTCATTGTTGTGTCATATATTGTGGATGTAGACATAGATCAAGGATTAGGTATGGGTTGAGGTGTGTGTTGCTTGATGGATGGGAACTGAGTGAGCAATGCAGGCAGTTGATCTTTATGAGGACCCAGACAACCACATTATTGCTGTGCAGTCTCAGTGAAGATTGAGCATAACTTTCCTCAGTCACAAATGGATGGGTATGGGACCAGCTGTTTCTGTATAATGAGCATAGGGCCCAATATGAAGACTTGGTTTGGTCAGCATTCTTGAGGGTGAGCAAGTGAGGAATGCTATTTTGGAATGTGTTGTGTATATGGGACCAACTATTCTGATATTTCACAATGGCACTGTTGTTGTCTGTGACAATTAGTGTGGGTAATTAGGCATATGGGAATTTTCCAGTGGTAAAGGCTGATTAGTAGGGCTGTAGTAGGAGAGTGTGCAACCATTGGCCATGCTAGTGATCTAGGATTCACTGTGTTTTATAGTAGGGTTGGCAGTGAGGAGCAAAGTGGGGAGCAACACAAATGAATATTTCTTGCTTGCTTCAGTCAACAATATACTTGCTCACAAGTTTGCTCAAACTTGCTGCTTATCTTCACTATCACCCTCATTGTCAATGTTGGTGAGGCCTTGAAGGGTTGAGGAGGATCAAGTATTCAGTGAGGTGAACAGGACAGGCAACTTGGCCTTGGCAAGTCCACTTGATCTGCCCTCCAAAAACAGTAAGCAATACCATAGACCACCCCATGCAATAATGGCACACCAACTGGTCTACACCACACCACACTCATCTTTAAGCATGACCCCACCAGCAATGAGTCCAACCAGAACATGACTTGTCCCTCTCACCCACCATCTGCAGCTCAGATCACAAAGCAAGCCAGGTCCTCAGCTGAGACCACACCTCCACACTCAAAACACAAACTTCTGGCTTTGTTGACATGATTAGAGAGCAATTCTGGGGCAGGCACTGCCACTCTCCCCCATCCTCAGAAGATGATGATGAATTTGTATGGAATATCCTAGACCTGTTTGCACCACCTGATCCTGTGCTGCTGCAGGTAGAGATTGACTGCATGAGATGATATGAGTTTGTTGGCCTCCTTCACCCCATCCATGATGCTGGCCATGTAAACTATGGTGATGACAACAGCCTGGATACCAATGATGAGGATGAGGATGGAGACTTTGATGAAGACTTTGACAAAGCCAGCAATGAGGACAAACCAAGCCTGATTGCACTCTATCATCTCCTCCCCATCCCCCTTTGCTTTATTCCATCAACCCCACCCCACCTCTTCCACCTCCTAGGCTGATCTCACATAAGCTTAAAACAACATTGCAGATTCTAAGGAACTCACATGCAAGGCAAAATGT
This sequence comes from Brasilioporus rufonigricans, assembly GCA_038089195.1. NCBI lineage: Eukaryota > Fungi > Basidiomycota > Agaricomycetes > Boletales > Boletaceae > Brasilioporus > Brasilioporus rufonigricans. The sequence goes on from JBBPKJ010000354.1 coordinate 12,106, forward strand.
TGCTTGTGCTCAAAAGTGTTTTTCATCCTCAGTCTCAAAGCTAGCATAGCATTTTAGCCTGCAGTTTATTGTTTTGTGTATCACAAACAATTCTCCATGTACATGGAGAGCTTGAGCTGAGCTGGATGATCTAGGAGGCGACATTGTGGCATTGACGGACCAAGGAAGGTACCAGGAATGCCACAGATGTGACAGGAACAATGTCAGTGACAAAATAAAAACACTAAGTTGAGATCAAGGCCCAGGGGGCCATATTGAAGTCCAGAAGGCATTGAGAATTGTTGAGCATGATTTGAAGCGTGTGAATAATGTGGAAGGTTCCAGATATAATAGGGAATGACAGCAGATGGATGGCATAATAAGCATCACATGCTGTGACTTAAAATGAGGATGCTAGCTGGCAATCAGTCAGGCCAGCATGAACTGCACAAGCACATGATGATGGATGTATCTAGGCCATCCAAACCATCTCCATAACATCACTGACAACCTGCCAACCACCCAAACCCACCATGTTGCCAAGGACAATTGAAATCACAACCTAGAAATGTTATGAGAAACAGCTGGACTCACCAAGCAATCAGACCATGTCAAGGCCACATTGGACATATTGGACATATTGGACACATTGGACATGAACTATAGAGGATGGGTCACAAACCAATACATTGTCATCTATATCATCTGAGGTTAGGCCCACCACCTCAATATCCTCTTCAGTGGGCATTGAGAACTTCACCACTCCAATATCCTCTGCAGAGGTCATCAATCCATCTTCTTCAGTAGTTGTTGAGGACTCCATCAATCTGTCTTCTCCAGTGGTTGTCAAGGACGCCATTTATATAGTTGTCAAGGCCCAGTCAAAACCAATCCAGCCATCCAATATTGTGCCAATTGTTGTGAATCTAACATGAGTCTGTCATAAGCCACAATCATTATACTAATAATACCTTAACAGCTTAACCACAACTGAATGGTTGGTTGTCCTAAAGCTCCCTGAATACCAAATTTTGTGGCTGAAGAGGACAGCAGAGATAGAAATGAGACAGGAGGAACTTCCAAGGGTAAAAGAAAAGCCAGCTGAATGCAGGTATCAAAGAACAAAACAATGCAGTAGGTCCTAATTTTTCTGTTGACAGAATTACTGATTTTTTGTTTTATAGCAACCTCTGCACTTTGTGCTGGCTTACTCAGGTCAACAAGAATGGGACATCCAGTGAGTTCTGTGATTGCTGGAAGAATCAACTTGGAAAGAAACAGTGTGTGGTGAGTCTCTGGTGTCATAAATGTGACCATATGATTTCTTGTGTGTTGACAGAGAAAATATGCTTGGACAAGTCTAAACATGCCCAATCATAGTCACCTTTTACTGGGGGTGAATGGCAATCAGGCCTGGGGCAGGTTTACCCTCAGAACTGTTGGCCATCCTTGAACTTGTGGTAAGCAATCCCCATCATCTGTGTCAGCTGAGTTTTCATGCTCACTCCAGTCTCACTGTCAGATTAGCTTGCCTCTTTCTTACACAGTTGGTAGTTGTTGCCTATCAGTGGCTGTAGTTCTCTTTTGCACCCACCATGCATGGCATATTGTAGGGTGATATGTTCACACAGGGTAGTCCAATCATTTAACTTCCTCTTCCACTTTGATAACAACAGCATGTTCAAATCGAGTGTTTTGCATCCACCACTCTAGGAGTCTTCACCATCCCACTGTTGCAACAAACTATTAGACCTGAAGTTACTAAGGTCCTCAAGGTTGAGACCCTTGTATTTGCTGCTGAGTTCTATGGTGCACTCTTCACCATGTTGGATGATGGCTTTGATGTCTTTGTCAACGAGCATGCTAGCAACAGAGATTTCAATATGCCACCATGAAAGAGGAATGAAAACATACTCATCAGCAGAGTTGATAATCTTCTCCATGCTGTGCATTATCATGTCAAGAAGTTCATCTTTTCTCACAGCTGAGTTCTAAGACATATTTAAATCAACACTATCCAGATCACATGTAAGATACTTGCCTTTGGACTGTTGCTGTCTACCTTGCTGAATGACAAGCTGGTCAATACAAAGCTTTTGCACAGCACACTCAAGCATATGCTCCACAATGCTGCTTTCTTTAATGAAGCAAAACACATACACTTGCTTAACAACAGGGAAAATGGCAGCCCATAGGTGGATAACTGCAACAATGTCCACTTATTCCAAATGTGACTATTCCAAAGCACACAAGGTGTTCATCAACATACTGGATGCTAATAGCATCAACATTGAAGAATGAATATACTGGCAAGCATCAGTGTTTTTTCAAAGCAGCTGAAACAGACAGTAAGAAAGTGTGATGGAAGTATTTGGAACTCACCAAGATTACTCTTGTGATCAACATCAGCAGTGTCGTCATTGTCAGTATTAGTAGCATTAGAGCCAGCACCTGGGCCATCAACCTCAACAATATCAGGGAAGTCTGGCTTGCAGTCTGTGGCAGCAGGAGATGGAGAAGTTGTAGCAGGTGGCTGCTCTTCACCACTGATTAATGCTGATCATGATTTAGAGAATTTGGCCTTTTTGATTAGTGGTTGGATGAGAAGTGTCAAGCTACTTTTGCTATCCCCAGTAGCAGCAGTGATGACCAGCCTAGCCCTACCAGCTGGCTTAGATGCTGACTTGGGGGGGGGTTTATTAGAAGGGTGGGACATGTTACACTAGATGTTACGCCTGACCATTCTATGGTCAAGAGTAGCCCTCATGGATAGCCCTTCTGGAGTCGCTGGATCTGGAGGCAGTATAGGCCTCTGGGTTGGCTTGATAGCCTAGGTGAGGGACAAGGTAGTGGGTGACCAAGGACAGAGCTCAGCTCTTATGGGTTCAGTGGAAGGATTGGATGTTCACTTAATAGTGGAATGGAGACTAGGAGGAACAAGTGGATTTGAAGGGTTCTAAGGATCTGGGAGAGACTATACAAGCGAAGAGGGAGATCTAGGTTAGGGTACATGGGCGCAGTGTGGGTACTTATATATGTACAAGAAAGGTGCACGGACCAGCTTAGGGCAGGTCGAGAAGCAAGGTGAGTCAGAGATAAGACAGATCAAAGGAATCAGAAGTGGAGCAGTGATTAAAGAAGCGAGGCAAGGAAGAGTTCTGTAAGATGGAAGTAAGGATGGAGATGAACGTGGGAACTAAGGGTTCTGTGATATAGAAGCAAGGACAGAGATGAACATGGGAACTGAGGGTTCTGTGAGATGGAAGCATAGGACAGAGATAATCGTGAGAACTGATAAGTAGTTATCAAGGAATCTAAGAGATCAAAGGAAACGGTGAAGCAGAGGAATATAAGAGATCAGAGGAAACAGTGAAGCAAAGGAATCTAAGAGATCAAAGGAAATGGTGAAGCAAAGAAAACTGAGGGATCAAAGGAAACAGTGAAGCAAAGGAATCTAAGGGATCAAAGGAAACGGAAGAGTCAAGGGAAAAGAGGAGGAATTGTAACACTAGACCTGGGTAGGATCTAGTGTAGTCCTGTAGAAACTAAGTGATGTCAAGGAGTTGGCATATATAGCCCATAAGGAGGTTGCTTGGATAAACAGAGATTTGGTGCAGCACACCAACAAGAGTTCTCTATATAGAGGCAAAGAGCTACTATTGTAGCAACAAAGGTTGTGGAGTGATTACCACCAAGAGAAGGGGCTGGTTATCCTTAGAGGACTTTCTACTTAAGGGTGAATAGACTGAGGGGAAACTGAGAGTGGATTGCAGGTACTAGGTGATAGTACAGGAAAGACAAGAGTGAGGAAAAGTACATGCAATTATTGGATTTATATCCTATGAGGACTGCTCTAGGGCAGGTGTGGGAAAGGTGACTAATATGCGATTGGAGTGGTGGAAGAATAAGCATAAATGAGTAATTGGCTGATGAGTCATCACAAGAAAAGAATTAAAAGAATAAAGAAAGAAATGCTGTAAGGTGGGTTTGAACTGAAGGTTTTTGGTAGTTTTAAGGGTTCAAGTAAAAGAAAAATATAGTGGAGGGAAGAAATGTAACAGGACATAGACTCCTTAGAGACTTGGTGTTATGGTTGTTTGCCTCCACCTCAGTCTTTTCCTTCTTAACTTTCAACATGATCATGTTTTCCCTTTCATCTTCACCAGCTTCTTCTCTTTTCTTGCTGTGCTGTATTCCGACAGCATTCTGGTCATCCTGCTTTTCTTTGATTGATCTCATCTTGGACTACTACTTCTACAACACTTCTGTTACAGTGTTGTGTGTTCTGCTCTCCTTACTTATTGGCTAAGCCCTTGCTTTGCAGGTTTGAGTCCTGCATTCCTGCTTATGCTGATGCTTTTAGTCAACCAGGTCCATGTAGTGATGACATGTCTTTTATTCCTTGTTGTTCTTTGATGTTCTATGCTTGCCCTAAACCATGAATCATGTAGTATAAGAACTAGCTAAAACACCCTCTGTATCTTTCACTAGTTCTACATTTATCTGACACACTATTTTGCTTACATCCATGATCAGTATCATTGCCTAGATCTCTGGATGCTGTGTCTCTCAGTGAGTACCTCCCAGAGTCCAGGAAGAAGATATAGTCGAAGCACTGTTAGTGCCATCCATGTTACAAAAGAACTAGCTTGTCCCTTCAACTCTCTCCTTACAGAATAAGTCACTATTGCAAACCAGATCCCTCCCAAAGAAGGATTGCTGTGTTATCCTCCAATCTGACTCCCATACTATGTTCCACCCTTGCCAACAAAGTGCTGAGAGTGCACCTTGCTGCCCAACAAGAAGCTGCCTTGTTGTCCAATGCTGCCCAAAAGGAAGACCCCTCTACTAACTCTGATATTGAAGTAGATGTTCCACATGTTGCCCCCATCAATTATCAATATAGAACCCTGTTCCAAATCCCTGTTGAATCCACACCCCACATTCTCCCTACAGTCACCATGACAACAACATCTAAGCCAGTCAAACTCAAGTCTATTCTTCCTATTGAGTTCTCTGGTGATATGGAGAAAGCCTCATTGTGGATCAATGCCACAAAAAGGCACTTTGACACCAACTCCACCATCTTCACCACTGACCCTCCCAACATGCAGAACACTGCTATTGATGCAAAAGCAAAGACCTTTGATAAGGTTTTCAATGACTTCAAATCCATTTTTATTCCCTATGACATCAAAGGAGATGCCAGACATACCCTTGATACCCTTTATCAGACCATTAATTGAAACAAGAAGCACAGGAGTATCATAGACAACTACCACCTCCAAGACTATATTCAGAAATTCTCTAATGCCCTTCTCCACTCCCAGCTTGAAGATCTCTCTGTTGTTTTCCAGAAATTCACGAAAGGATTGTATCCCCCACTTTGCCAACTCATCTTTTCTTGGAAAGATCTCCCAGATATCTATAAAAAGTAGGTCAAAGACACTAAGAAATTCCAGGAGCACCTGGAAATGAGCAACAACATTCTGAAAGAAGACAACTGTTCTTTCTCCTCCTCCTACACCAGAGATCCAAATGCCATGGACATCAATGTCCTTAATATCTCCCCATTAGAAAGAGCCTGCTGCCTACACAACTGTCTCTGCTTTATCTGCAAAAAGCAAGGATGTTCAACTTGGAACCATGGAAACCATTCCAACTGAAACTGCAGCCAATGCCCTCAAACCACCATCCATGCTATGGAAACCACCCAACCTTCTGAGCTAGCACAGTATATATGTAGTCTCAAGGCCAAGGGGAAAGAACCACAGCAAATCATACAAGTACTCTGTGCCTGCTTTGATGATGAAGTAAAAGTCCAAACTGTTGCCACAATTGAAGACAAGGATTTTTAAAAAGGATGCCCTAATGTCTCCTCTTCTCTATGTCCTAGCTCCTGTACTATTAGCAGAACTATCCAAAAGAACAATACAAGTTTGTTTGTCTATTGCCTATGGAGCTAAAAGCATTGACATTTCTGCCCTGATTGACTGTGGGGCCACTGGAAACTTCATTGACCAGTCACTGGTTCAGTGACTATCCTTACCCACTTGATCCATTCCAAAACCCATAAAAGTATATAATGTTTATGGAACTGAAAACAAACTTGGGACCATCAAGGCCAAGGGCTCTGTCCTCCTTTCCTTCCCAGATCATGAGGAAACCCTAGACCTCATGGTGGTTGGTTGTGAGCATTTCCAAGTAATCCTGGGAATGCCTTTGTTATGAACTCACAATCCAAAGATAAACTGGGTATTTGGCACCTTATCCCTCCCTGATTCTCCTTGTCCAACCCATAAACCATACAACACTGTCCCTACTCAGTACCTCATGCATTGGCTTGGCATTGACCCTGATAAAAAAATCTCCTCTTGACTGAAGAAATAGGAAGCCTGGCTGAATGGGAAATACATCTGTAAGACAATCCTTTCTACCAAAATTGCCAGCCAAGCCAAGAAAGACCAGAAGGTCCTCCCATAAATTCTTTCCTCATTTGCTGATATTTTCACTGAAAAAAACCATGACCTTCTCCCTCCACCTTGACCATTTGATCACACCATCAAGCTAAAGAGCTCCTTCACTCCATGAGTTGCCAAGATCTATCCTTTAAACCCTCAGGAACAAGAGGCCTGCAAAGCCTTCATTGAGGAACATTTGAAGATGGGTTACATCATCCAATCTAAGCTGAAGAAGCTGCAGAACAGGGCAGAATGTGAGCAAGAATGTCAAAAGCAAGGGGAGGAAGAAAACTCACCTCTGAGGGCTATAGTTGAGCCACACACACCAGATATTGAAGCAGATGTATTGAGGGCTCCAGGACAAGATGAGGATGTAGTGAGCAGTAGGACTACAGGACATCAGAAAAGTGTAGACTAAGTAATGTAGTAACTTACCTTAGTGAACTGGTGGTAGACAGTCACTGAGGTGTGTATGGAATGCAAGAACAATGTCTATGGTGCGATGCGAGATTAAGTAATACATATAGCCACTAACCATTTGTAATCAACATAACTCTTACAGAGGATATTATAGTATGGCCAAGGAAGCTGTCAAACACATCAGAAAGTGAACATGAAGTGCCAGGAGGAGAAGGACTCACCATGGCAAGCTCAAGACAAGCAGGATGATCTGGGAGGCAAAGCGCTCACATGGACAGACTCCAGAAGGTACAAGAAACATTCCAGACATGACAGGGACAACACAAGTGACAATGCAAATGTACCAGCCTGAAATACAGGACCAGGAGGCCATATTGAGGTCCTAGAGGCATCAAGACCAGCTGAGTGCAATTTGAAGCGTGGGAATGATGCAGAAGGCACTGGATACAATATGAAATGATGGCAGATGGATGGCATAATGAGCATCACACACTGCAACTTGAAACAAGGGCACTAGCTGGCAACCAGTCAGGTCAGCACAAACAGCACAAGTGCACAATGATGGACATACCTAGGCCATCCAAACAATCCACACATCATACAAGACAACACACAGAGCACTTGAACCAACCATGTCACCTAGGACAACTCAAAATGAAGTCTAGAAAGATTAGGGGCAGTATGTGGACTTACCTAGCTGTTAAAACACATCAAGGCCAAATCAGGCACATTGGACACATTGTACACAATGTACATGACATATAGAAGACAGGTTAGTGATCCAAAGATGTGAAACATGTGATAGAAAATAGGCACTGGATCAAACAGGGGTGCATGACTAATGAGAACACTTAGTTGCATGCAGTATAATGGACTATATATTCACCTAGTAACAGCTAGGTACAAGTAAGTATCAATGTAGGTAATGTAAAGGTTAGCTACTCACCTTAGTTGTGTGCATGATGCAACAGACTGAGGCATTTGGATATGAAAAGGTACATCTTATATATGAAAGAGAATCTATCCTAACCAAAAGGAAATATCAGGAGCTCTACAAGCTCTGAGTACATAAGACACAGGTATACAAGTAAATGTAAATACACAGTAGATACAATGAAAATGGTCCATACAGTCTATGATACATGGAATATGGAGCACATCAGTTCACACATGCAGCAGTGATCACTTGGGCCAGTCATGGCTGTAGCTGCATGTGCACTTGCCAATTCAATGACATGAGGACAATGGCACCAGCAACAATTGAGGAAAACCACACATACAGCAGCAGAAGCATTGCAATAGCCAAGCTGTGACTTACCATATTGGATAACTGCTCAAGCACAGCATTGTGACCACTTCATGGACACTGTACAGACATGAAACACAATTGTTTATGGATGATCTTTCAGGTATTCACACTCTTTGTTATTTCCCTCTTTACTTTGGGCAAGCATTCACCTTGCTAGAATTTCAGCATGAGGGGGAGTGTTGGAATTACTTGATTACCCACACTTTCAGGCTTACATAAGCAATAGCTACATTGCAATGTTAGTTACCTTAGCATACTTAGTAACTACAAGTATCCTGCAGGTTAGTACTTGCTTACATACCTAATACAACAGTGACTACAAGTATCCTACAGTCTAACACATCAGCCAGAAATGGACACACAGGACAGTGGGGGACATACCAGGGACATGCACCTTGCTTCAGGGCAGGCATCACTTCCTCATCCTTGCTGTTGGTAAAGTTTTGAATAGGTATGGCCTTCTTGGCCAATCACCCAGGCAGATTAATATCAGTCTGTCCACCCTTCCAACACATTATGACACTTATGTAGCACACTTTGGAAGTGTCCTCATTGGTGCAGGCATCATCTGGCCCTCAGGTGTGTTGTCCTCAATTGGTCCAAAGATTCCAAAGATATGTCCATTATAAAATGAAACAATTTTGTCACTTTTTATTATGAGGACATAATTAGTACTTGGTATAACCACCATTTGCTTTTAGCACTGCCTGAACCCTTCTAGGCATGCTTTCAATCAATTTCCTATACTACCCCACTGGTATCCTCTCCCATTCCACCTGAATTCTATTCCATAACTCTTTCATACTTCCAGCAGGGATTTCATACTCTCCAAGCCTTTTTTTGAGGTACCACCAAATATGTTCAATGGGATTAAGGTCAGGAGATTGTGCAGGCCACACCATTGTTCTGAAATCCTGGTCCTCTAGCCACTCCTTGACCTTTTTGCAGGTGTGCTTGGGGTCATTGTCTTGTTGAAAAATAATATTAGGAGAATTAAGATCATGATATTGTATGGATTCCAGCAGTTCATCCTTCAAAATTTGAAGGTAAAGATCACCATCCATCCTATCATCTATTTTGGCAGCATAGCCAATGCCCTCCCAAGTCATACATTCCCAAATCATCACAGAGCCTCCACCATGCTTGATGGTATCCTCCACTAGCCTATCATTGAGGCTCTCACCTGGCTTTTTCCACATCCATTTCTTCCCATTTGACCATAGGCAATTAATTTTTGTCTCATCAGACCATATCACCCTTTTCCAATCCTCTATATTCCAATCCTTATGGGCATATGCAAAATCTTGTTTGGCTTCATGATGTTTTAATGAAAGAAGAGGGTGTTTTAGCTTGGAAACAGCTTTCATACCACTCTTTTTCAGATGTCTGCGAATGATATTTGTATGGGGAGACTGGTTGGGAAGCTCTGAGAGAGTTTTGGTAACTTGAACAGCATTGTCAGCCTTGTGAGAGATGATGAGCTGTGTAGCATGGCAGATATTGGCAGGGGAAAGCTTTGATGGACAGCCACCAATGGACTTGTCCAAGCCTGGATGCTCAAGGGAGTAAAGCCTAGATATAGTACCAATGCCAACACCAAGACTAGAGGCAATAGAACAAGTAGAATGACCAGCATCAAGCCTAGCAAGAATGTTGGCCTTTGGATCTACTGAAAGTGGTTGTATGATGGTGGGTGTATGGAACAAAGATATGTGGGAATATTTTAAGACTCAGACATACTATTTAAATATGTATCTTTGTTTATAGAGCCAAATAAATCCATATATGACCATATTTAGAAGTGATTTTGGTGCTCAAATCAAAAGTGACAAAACTGTTCCAATGATGTCATTGTTTTGTAATGCATATATCTTGGGGACCCTTGGACCAAATCACATGACACAAGGATTATCTTGTAGCCAATAGTCCATATTATATTTCCTCTCACATAAGCATAGTGAAATTTCCACAGGTGGTTGTAGGACACTTCACACTTCACATTTTTGTTAAACATTGGAAAAGTTTTTGGATTCACTGTATAAACCCTTGTACAATACCTTGTAACTCTAGTCTGGATCTCTTCAAGCCTTCCTTAAATCCAATTCCTATTTACCAAGAGACTCCTCTCTACTCTTGAGTGAGAGCTACCATCAAACCCTTTGAATCCATCATTGTGTACTTGCCTAGACCAAGTACTCATCCCTACAATATTATTAGCAGGAACCTTCAACCACAGGTCTTTTGAAGGTATTCCTATCCTCAGATAGTCATAACAAAAGATCTAGACTACCTTCCATTGACAACTGCTCTGTAGCCAGTCACCATTCCACCTTGAACTCCCAGCCTAAACCCTAGACTCTGGGACCTTCATACTACATGAAATCCACCATCTCAGGAATCCTTTGAATCTAGTGAAGAAGAAGCCTCTAGCTCTTCTAACCAAGATCTCACTATCCATTCCCCCACTGAACAGACCCTTGACCAGGACCTAGCCCATCAGCTATCCACAGCAGCCACCATCCCCAGAGTTCCCACACCACATAACTCCAGTATAACAACAACCATCATTTCAATTTCCCCCTAGACCACCTAGTCCAGCCATGTCTACCAAACCCACCAAATTACATCTCAATACCCCAAAAGTCTTCAATAGAGACTTTATCAAAGCAAAGCAACGGCTCGACTTTGTCACATTCTACCTCCATGTAAATGCTGCACTCTATGATATTGATGAAAAGAAAGTCACCTTTGCTCTGTCCTTTATGACAAAGAGAACTGCCCTCATTTGAGCAACTACCTTTAGAGCCACCACTATCTTGGCAGGAAGAGTAACCACTCTTAAATATGATGACTTCATAGCCAAGTTTCAAAAGGCATTCAAACACCACAAAGTAATGTTGAGCGTTGTAGCTTGGCTAGCCACTACTTGTACAATTCAAAAGAATGACAACTCCTATTTGCCCACTTTAGCTGAGTATACTGCCCAGTTCCAGAACCATGCTGTTCTCATCAAATTAGAAACCCAAGATGATGTTCTTATTGAATACTACTTAGCTGGAATACCTTTGTGGCTTATGACCAGAATCTACTCCATGGACACTGTACCCACCACAGCTGCAGATTGATATGATAAAGCAATGCTTTTCTTTGACAAAAGCCTTCAAGCCCAGGAGATTGCCAAATGAAATCAACAACCCAACAAGCCCTTCTTCCTTTCCCAGCAACAAACACCCCCTAAAGCTGAAAAAGATCCAAATGCTATGGATGTAGACATAATAAAATTCCAAAAGCTTTCAGATAAAGAAAGAAAGAAATGTAGGAAGAAAGGGTTATGTTTCAGATGTCACCAACCTGGGCACAGGAATTTCAAATGTCCTCTCAATAAGAAGATGGTGGCAAAAGTTAAAGAAGAAGACCCAAAACTAGTTGAAATGGATGATGAAGATGAAGAAAATGTAGTCAGAAAAGTAGAGTTCTTGCTTCCTATGCAGGATTTTTAAAATGGGGACCTTGATTAATGTGATTGTCCCCAGAAGGTACTTCCCTTGTAACAATAATGATGAAATCAGACTCCATGCTAATTTCCTTGGAATTCATCATCCTGGATACCTTGAAAACCATTGAAACCTCTGCCCTCATCAACAGTGGAGCAGATATCAACTACTTGGACTGGCAGTTTGTACAAAAACACCACTTGCCTGCCATTTGACTTCCTCAGCTTGTCCCAGTGAGAAATGTAGACTCTTTTGCCAATTCTTCTGGGAAAATTCTCTTCACCACCAAACTCTTTTTCACTATAGAAGGAATTGCCCAGAAAGTAACATTCTATGTTATGAACTGTGGAAACCAGAACATCATCCTTGGACTACCTTGACTAAAAGAAACCAATCCCACCATAAACTGGAAACTGCAACAACTATCCATTCCTGAATCTATTGACAAGTCCCCAGAACTTTACCAACTCCATGCATCCACCTTAAATCAACAGAAAAACAAAATTCAACCCCCAACAAAACCCCCTTGTCAGGTCATGGTGAATCAGGTAGATGATGCCCAACTCTTCAATTTCCTCAATGAAAACAACATCTCTGTACAATACAAAAGTCCTGAGGATTTCATCCTTCACACTAAACAAAACTAAATCCTCAATCTGTTAAACTGTTGATAACTCAGGCGACATGCTCCAAGTAACTCCAGAATGCTGGAGTTGTTGTATTGGTTGGTCCAGGACTTGGCTTCACCTTATGTGGTGTGCCTTGTGTAGGTCTGGTGTCCCAATTTCAGAGGGTCAGAGGTCAGAGGAGAGTTACTAAGAACTCCAGTCAAAGAGATGACAAACAAGATGAGGAGAGTTGAGTTTAGTCAGATGGAGTAGGACAGAGATGGACAGAGGTGGAGAATGTCAAGTTCTTTGGCTATTCAGACTGAGGTATACAGGACAAAGTATGGAGATTATATAATAAGGTGGAGGCAGATTACTAAGATGGGAATGAGATCAGGTAGACATACAATGTACAAAGGTACAAGGTTGACACAAGAGTGACAGGGTGTCAAGATAAAACAAGAATGGAGAGATGTCAGAGTGACATAGGAATGGAGATGTCAAGATAACGTAGCAACGGAGATGTTGGAGTGACATAAGAATGGAGGTGTCAGAGGACAGAGGAACTAAGATGTCAAGGTGAAACATATTCAGAGATGTAAGTATGGAAGTGTGGAATGGGTCCAGAGAAGATAAGACAACACTTAACAAGAATAGTTCAGAGTTGAATAAGATAGTCTGGAGTTGTGTCCAGAGAACTGGAGTTTGACTTGGTGGAGTTTGGTATATGACACAATCAAGCCATGACATTTGTGTTGATTATTTAGCTAGTATGCTATTTTGGTAGCTTACATAAGCATATCTACATCAGATAGTAGATAGTTTTACTTCATCTTTAGTGATTTATTGAAGACAGTACAGGTAGCTACTACACAACTAATATAAGTGACTTACTGAAGACAGTACAGATACCACCAATAATTCAGTTCCAGATTTACCCCATTAGGATTGCCTGTTGTATGAAAACTAACCCTTGCAACTGAACTGGCTGCAAATGCTGAACTTCAGAAATCCAAACCAACCCTACCACCTGAATATCAAGAGTTTGCTGAAGTCTTCTCTAAAGAAGCAACAGATCACATTCCCCCCTCTAGACCATATGACCATGCCATCCAATTAGATGAAGCCTTTGTACCAAAGATTGGAAAGCTCTACCCCCTTACTGTTGACAAACAAAAAGCTACTAAGGAATTCATAGAAAAAAAACTCACCTCCCATATGATTCAATCCTTGCAATCACCTCAGGCCTCCCCTTTCTTTTTTGTCAAAAAGAAAAATGGATGACTCTGACCTTGCCAGGACTATATATATCTCAATGAACATACCATATGAGATGCTTATTCCTTACTTCTCATCTCCAATCTCATCAACAAACTCAAAGATGCCAAAGTCTTCACCAAATTTGACATAAGATGGGGATATAACAACATATGCATCAAGGATGGAGACCAATGAAAGGCCACTTTTATTACCCACAAAGGGCTCTTTGAGCCTCTCATCATGGGCCTCTCCAACTCTCCTGCAACCTTTCAAGTTTATGAACAACTCCTTTTGACATGTGATTACTGAAGAATGGTTATTCATCTACATGGATGACCTTCTCATCTTCTCCCCAGATGAGAAAACACACAAAGAACAAACCAAGAGAGTTCTTTGATGAATGCAAGAATTAGACCTTCATCTTAAACTAGAAAAATGTTCCTTTGCAACCAAATAAGTAGAATACTTGGGTATAAAACTTGACAGAATTGCCAAATGGCCTACTCCTTCTTTGGTAAAAGAAGTATTCTCTTTTTTAGGATTTGCCAACTTCTATCAGTGATTCATTCTGGATTACTCAAACATCACCCAACCACTCATTGAGCTCACCAAAAAGACCTCCCCTTTGGAATGGTCCCCTAACTGCACCAAGGCCTTTGAAACTCTAAAATGTTTTTTCCTTTGAAAACCTGTAATTCAACTCCCAGATACCTCCAAATCCTTCACCATGGCAACTGACATATCCACCTTTGCCTCTGGAGCAATCCTTCTTCAAACCAATGAAAACAGCAAATGGCATCCATGCTCCTACCTATCCAAATTCTTTGGACCAACCCAATGAAATTACAATGTCTATGATAGAGAACTATTGGTCATTCTACAAGCTCTCAAAGGATGGTGTCAATACCTCCTTGAATCTCCTTTTCCAGTACAAGTCTTCATTGATTACCAGAACCTCATCTACTTTTGAAAACCACAACACCTTAACCAACAACAAGCCAGATGGCTTCTTGACATCTCAGATCATGACTTAAAAATGATCCATGTACCAGGAAAACTCCTTGCTGGCCCAGTTGCCCTATCATGCAGACCTGACTTGACTTCCAAAAATGCCAGTAATGAAAGAACTACTCTTCTTCCCCCTTTCTTGTTTGTACAACTAATTGACTTTGGACTGCATAAAATCATCTCTGAAGTATCAATGAATGACCCCCTTGTGCTACAGAAACTCCAAGCCATTGTCAAAGTCCAGTATCTCTGGTCCAAGTCTGACCAGATCTTGTAGGCTAGAAGGGGGATTAGCGCAGACATGGACTGGAGGTCTGAGTGGAGTAGGAGTGGGGTTACTAGAGGGTGAGGACTTGGTGCAGGACTTATGTATTGTGCCCTTGTGTAGGTCAGATGTCAGAGCAGAGGTTTGGTGTAGGGTAGCATGAGAAGACAAGGAACAAGGAGGCAAGCAGAGTCAGATGAGGACAGGAGAAGAGGGGAGACTTAGTTGATATTCATACTAAAGCTACAGGAGAGTGGAGGAAGTCCTTAAATACATTTGGAGTAAGGTATGGAGATATGAAAAGGGAACAAGGATCAGTATCCAAGTAGGTGGAAAGGTTTCAGACATCAAATAAGAGTAAGGGGGAGAGTTTCAGATGTCAAATAACTTACAAGGCATGAATACAGGTTTCAGATGTCAAATGAACTTGCAAGGGATGGAAATGAATCAGAAGGACAATGACATACAAAGGGGACTGAGATCTGAGTGCCACCAAGCAAGTCTGAGCAGAGGATGAACTCAAAAATGGAGCTCCAAGGGATAGAAAGGATGTTTTGAGGCAGAGGTTGGCAGAGAAGGCCAGAGGTGGCACTTTTGGTGTCAGAGGGATGGAATATGACAGCCATCAACAACCTCCCCTACCAACTGTGATCCTGTTTCTTGGACTGGCAAGTCTGCAAGAACATTCTCACTTACAAATGGTATATCTATGGACCACCTACCAGAGATCTTTGAAAGGAAATTGTCTAGTGATGTCATGATCATCCCACCTTTGTTAAAAACTATGTTGATGGATGTTCTATTTGCCAACAGAACAAAGTTAACACACATTCAACCACCCCACCAATCACCCCTATTCCCTCTGCTTCTGCTTTATCTTTCCAATAACTTTCCTGTGATCTTATCACTGATCTTCCTGTCTCTAACTCCTTTGATTCCTTATTGGTCATGGTAGACCACAGCCTTACTAAGGAGGTAATTCTTTGTCCTACCAAGAAAACAGTAACCACTGAAGGGATAGCTCTCCTTTTTTTATCACAAAGTCTTCACTCATTTTGGAATCTATGATAAAATCATATCTGACAAGGCCCCAAATTTGCATCCTTGATTGCTAAAGCCCTGGCAAACCTCTTAAACTATGATCCATCATTATCCACAGCTTATCACCCTCAGATAGATGGAGAGATCAAACAAGTTAACAAAGAAATTGAAACATATCTTCAAATTTCCTGTGGTGA
>JBBPKJ010000355.1:0-28143 GCA_038089195.1 Brasilioporus rufonigricans
CGCCGCTGATCCAGAAGCGGTGTGGATGATGCAAGGCTGGATGTTTTTTAGCTCTGAAACGTTCTGGTCCGCGGAACTCGTCCAGGCGTATCTCAGTGGGGTACCTGGGAATGACAGTATGATCATCTTGGACCTGTACAGCGAGGCGCAGCCCCAGTGGCAGAGGCTAGATGGCTACTACGGAAAGCAGTGGATCTGGTGTCAACTCCACGACTACGGAGGGAACATGGGGTTCGAGGGCAACTTTGTCAACATCACCGAGGCCCCGATCAGTGCGCTTTCTGCGGCTGGGGGTTCGATGGTTGGTATGGGATTGACGCCGGAAGGTTTAGAGGGAAACGAGATGGTGTACGACGTGCTTCTCGACCAAGCGTGGTCGTCGACGCCAATCGATCGATCGTCGTATGTCTCTTCGTGGGTCTCGAGGCGATACAACGTTGGCAATCTCCCGCAGGACGCGGTGGATGGGTGGCAGCTACTCGCCTCGACCGTGTATAACAACCAAAACCCATCGGCCCAAGCGACAGTGAAGAGCATTCTCGAACTCGCGCCAGCGTTGACAGGGCTCGTCAACCGCACCGGACACCACCCCACCCTCGTCTTCTACGACACGAACACCACCCTCGTCCCCGCCCTACAGATGTTGATCAATGCCAGCCACGCATCGTGCGAACTCGCCACCATTCCCGAGTTCCAGTACGACCTCGTCGACGTCACGCGTCAGCTGCTCGCCAACAGGTTCATCGACCTGTACGTGTCCCTTGTGAATGTCTTCAACGCTTCCGCCGCAGACGCGCCCGCGGTGGAGGCAGCCGGACGACCCCTATTGGAGCTCCTGCACGATCTCGACGACCTCTTACTCGCCAATCCGTACTTCCGCCTCTCCAACTGGCTCGACGCCGCACGGGGGTGGTCCCACGGCAACGCGACGTACGCGGACTACCTTGCGTACACCGCACGGAACCAGATCACGCTGTGGGGCCCGACGGGGCAGATCAACGACTACGCGTCCAAGCAGTGGGGTGGTCTCGTGGGCGGGTATTATGCCCCGCGCTGGGAGGCGTTTGTGGCGTACTTGGCGGGGAGCAAGCGGAACGGGACGTCGTACGACCCGAGCGCGGTGACGACGCTTATGGTGTCGATTGGGGAAGCATGGGACGCGCAGGTTGGGGACGCGGCGAGTGGGAGCGGGGGCGGGGAGGCGATGGGAGATGGGGACGCGGATGCGTTGGCGTTGGTGCAGGCCCTGGCGTCCAAGTACACGTGATCGTAGCAAAGCACGGCCAAACGTCCAAGATGGTGGTCGACCGTGGGTATACGCCTGCGTTTAGTTCACAGGGGTCTGACACCGTGTCGTCCGCCAAGACGTTGGGCCAATGGGGCTTTTAGCTTTACCCATGAACGTCCGAGGTTCTGTGAACGCAATCAGCCTTTTTAATTTGCTTCATTGAGTGATCGGCTTAGGGCTGGGTTTCCTAGATCTGACGCATCGACAAGGCAACCAGGAACGCCCAGGTACGATCATGTTCCCGCACACCCTAGGAGGGAACGTAAGTCATCGGACACACGCGATACCCCTAGCATGGGATCTTCAAGGAAGAGGGCTGGATCAGGCTCCAATGAGGGTGTGACCCATCTCCAAAGAGTCACAGCTAGACACGGCAATACAAACGCTAGACAGGTCACATCGTGCGTAGGTAAATAGGACATACATACAATACCAGTAAACAGGTCATGACGTAGATCCAGATCACCCACTCGGCAAACGCGACGAAGAGATATTCGAAGGCGCGCTACGTCCCGGACCAGAGCACGACGCACGACACGGTCCACGCAGCCATCAAGAGGTATGCATGCGCGGGCGCGTCCACGGTGCGTGGAGAGCCGTTGGCGCCCAGTGCGCCGCCCGCGACCCAGTCCTGCCAGGCGGCTTGCATCGCAATGACGAACGCCTGGCTCTCCGGGCTGTCCTGGCCCTGATTCGGATACGCATAGGGGTCGACGACAGGCGTCAGCCAGCCGCTGTCGGAAAAGTGGAGCAGCTCAGAGGAGGCGCTCGTGCTAGGCGAAGCCAGACGTTTCCGCGCGAACTCGGCCTGCGGAAGGTGCGTGTGAACGCCCCACAAGAGCGATAATCGATAGACGGTGCTTGCGAGGAGGGCCGCGGACGCACCGTCCAGGAACGTGGACGAGTTGTCTGCATAATTGCGAAAGAGACCGCTGGAATCCTGAAGGGGGGAACGAACGAACGGTAGGCAAAAGAGACGACCTGGATGGAAGGAGGACGTACTTGGTGGGGATACATCCCACCATGGATCTCTTGGACCCAGTTGGCAAGATCTGTCTGTTGCTGCTTCAGCGAGTCTGCGTATTGCGACCTTTGGATCGTTGCAAGGACTCGTATCATCCCCGCTGCCGCCCAGGCGTTCCCTATCGGGTCGGTTAGTGTGTCGTTGATTCAGAAATAGGGAGAGGAAAATCACCGGTGGACCAATGCCCATTATCTGTCCCGTAGGAACCGAGTTGTATATGTTTCCATAGATTATTAGCCTTTTCATCTCGTAGGTACTTGCGATATAAGCTGATTTGGTTGTATGCTTCTTGCAAAAGCGATACATTCTGGGTGATCGCGCCGTAGTAAGCCAGAAAGGGCGGCACCATGTACACAGAGTCGCTCCTGCGAACGCAACAAACGATCACGCGCCAGGTCTCTCACGAAAAGCGTCTTGGCTCACCACAGCTGTACTTGATCCAAGCGATGAGAGATTGCACCATCTTGGGTTTTGGGTGCTTTCTGGAACAAGAACTCAAGTTGATCTCGCGCTGCGCCTGCATAATCAAGTCCGTCCGATGCGCCTCGTCTGGTCCAGTTTGCGAGGAGAACGGCAACCCCGATGCTAGCCGGATCCCCAGCACTCGAGTCGTGGATGAGTGGCTGCGGACCGGTGACGTTTCCGTTTGAAACGGAACGGTTGGCGACGGTCGTACGCGCGATTGCAAATACGTTGTTAAGAGCACTCGTCAAATTAGGGGGTATCTGTTGGGGTGGAGGCACTGAAGAAGTGGAAAGAACGGAATAACTCGAAGCATTGTACTCCAAGAGAACTTCGGAGCGCGTGCCATACTCCCAGCTGCGAGGTCGTGATCAGGGAGACGTTGTCATATGTTTTCGGGAGAACAAACTCGCCTATGGCTTGCTCCTTCCGCAAGACGTTGGCCAACGAGAGAGATTTGCACGTCGGTCAGATTTTGTGCAATCGCAGGGATGGGTGTCATCCAAGGCATGACCACAACCCAGAGTCGGATGCATCTTAGAAGACTCGCGCAGGCCAGCATAGAGCCACTCAAGATGGGGGAAACACTCGACCACACTGGTCATGTATGAAATAAACTGCGGAGACCGATCGTATTTATCTTAAACATCTTGACACGGCTGTCATGCGTCGTGCTAAATATGTTTCAAGCTGTATCATTGATCAGAACCGAAAGATGACAAATGCAAAATAAATGCCCACCAAAGTTGCTGGGACCACCGTGGCAGAGACGAGCATCTATGAAATTGAGCAGCGCACGGGATTTCCGTATACCCGGTCGGCCTACGGGCCGAGTGGCCTTCTTATAGTGAACTCTCTGAATTAGCGAATCGTCGGCAACATGCCTATGCAAAGTTAGTATCAGCCATCGACACGTCCGATGAGCACGACGTCGGCAGTTGATCAACACGTCGTAAAAACCACGGCTTGAGAATTTCCAAAACCTCCTGGATATGAAATATCCTCTGTAGAGAACAGTCAAAAGCTTTCCTCCAAGAGAATGGTGAAGCGGATCTAAACAGATCGCTGCTACCTTGCCGCTATGCCAGTCTTGAACCTTAATTGGGAAGAAGGCGCCCTAGTAGGAGTATGGGCGCGAGCGGCAAATCAAGTGTCATACTATACTTCGGTGATGTCGAACACACTTACCGCATGTCATATTTCTCGGATAAATATGTCTTTGTACGCCAGACAATTCCACTACCATACGTGACGTTGATCCACTACCTTGTAGTAATAATAGCTTACGCAAAACAATGATGACGTCGACTCTCTTCCTTGGCAGCCTGAAATGTGCTGTATACCCTGGTATGAAAGTAGAACAAGAATTCTTCAACCTCGGGTCGACTGATTCCTTGCACGTCTCAGCTTCAACCCCCTAAGCAAAGCTAGGCGTGATCATGCGATTTTTGATCGAAGTCTCGGAACCATACCACATAAAGAATCCAAGAGCACGATCCCAAAAGGCGATTATCCCGTCACTCCGTGTACAGCTTGGATACCAAGTTCTGTCAAGGCTCTCCGGCCTCGCGCAACCCAAAAAGCTACGACCGACGAATCATCGAACCACATCTTCGTTTGTGGATGATCTTTTTCCGGTACCACGGCGGGGTCAGATGTACTGCTTGCGTCGTTCTCAGTTCGTATGGTTTCGTTTTGGACTGTTTCGGTGCCCTCAGTCTTGACGACGGTGTGGTACTTGATATCCAATGCACCAGCTTCTTCGCCTCTCTCCTGTGTAGCCCACAGCCCGCCTTTGCGGATCCACCCCGCGACATTGCTCTGTAACTTTACGGTCTCCAGTATGCCGATAACTGCCAATAAAGTTACATCGTAAGGATCTTTTTCTGCCAATTCCGTCAGTGCACCTGTGTGCAATAGTTCTGGAACTACCCGATTGGTGGAATGAGCAGCTGGCTCAACCTGGTTCTTCCATATTGCTTTCTTATTTTGCTTGGGCTCCTTCGTGGCCGAGAAAGATCGCAGGTCGTGCTGTCTCCTCGTACTATCATACTCGGGTATGCATACATGATTATAGGGCTGGAGTACTGCCTTGTGAGGAGAATCATCAAGGAGGAGCGTTGTCAACGCCGAATGAATGATTTTACGTTGTGGTAGGTCCGCAGAATACCCCTGGATTTTTTCAGGGCTAGGGGCCGATGCGAACAGGTCCCAGGCCTTCGTAAGGTCTTTCGTGGTAACCGTCTTTCGATCTAGAGTGCAAACGTTGTTCAGGACACATATAATCTATTGAACACGACCATATAGGATAAGAAGAACATTTACTCACGATAGTCCGCTTCTGACAAACCGAGACTCTTGCGATTCCATATGGCCTTTAGTTCACCTCTGGTGATCCCAAACACTTTATCTACCATATCACCCACGCTGTGTGGTTGCGCGGATGACCACACCATCGTGTCCAGCCATGCCTTCGTCTCCGCACAAAAAAGATACTGTCGGAAGGACTGCATATATGGACGTGGTTGCACTGGCCGTAACTGCGGTCCCGACGTAGCCCGAGATCGAGCAGATCGAATGAGAAGGGTGCCATTGAGATCAAGAATGAGGAGTTTGCGGGCCTTTGTGGAATCATGCAAAATTTCCGAGGGTTCCCGTGAAATAGAAAGGTATCTTGAGCTCGGCCGGAGTGGCTGAGAAGACATGTTTGGTGGAAGCGACTTTTTCTTCGGCGGCTCTGGTAGAGTGGGTCTCTGGAACGGTGGAATCGACTCTATGGGATTTCTTGTACGAATCGCAGGTTGAAGAATGTAGGGTGGAGTATATGTCGAGTGGCGTGGGCGCGAATTCGGGTTTCGGTGATGTTGACTGCCGTTTCTCCATGATTCTCGATCGCCCCGATGGCGATCAGGTCCAAAATCATATCGTCCTGTAGAATATGAAGAGCCGGCACGCCATGAACGACTGTCATCACCCCACTGCTCGTTGTAACTCCCCCATGCATACGAACGCTGAGGAAAATAGGAAGAGGGTTGTATGATGTCGTCTCCCCAGTAGTTGAAGCCGCTCCTCAGGAGAGTTTCGGTGGGTGGTCCGTAACGGTTCCAGGTATATTCATTAGGATAAGGGTGGTAGTATCCCTGTTCCCAGTGGGACGAAGGTAATCGACGATTGCGTGACATCGTGTGTCGTTTGAGACACAAGGTCTGGAAGAAACGAAACCACAGAAGAGATGAAATCGTGGAACGACTGGCCCAACGCTGGCAAGAGGTCAAGCAACAGGCGTGAGACACGCTCGAAAAGGCAATCCACTCTTGGTAAACATTGGTCTTATAGGTACTCTACTACTACAACTCTTGGCATAAATATTTGACTTTACTGTATCGTTACAAATGACGAGCATACGATAGCATTCCTATATATGGGTTGTCTTCCCGGCGTACTATAAGGTCAAGTTACTTTTTGACTTGGTACTAGTAGTTAATTGTTGGTTGGAAATGCTTGGAGGCACCTCAAGGTCAACGGTCGTCAAAGACAATGCCGTCCCTGGAACTGGTGGCCTTAATGACGTGGTAAAATCATCGTCTGAAGTATCTTCCATGGTCCCTGTCGACTCTGGGTCGTGGAGCAAGAACCTATATGTGCATGTCACAACGACAAGCAAGTTACAGACGATCATTGATAGAACGACCTGAGGGCAAATTTGAAACAATGTCAACATCACGCAGATGTGGGAACTCACTTGCACGTCCACACCAGCATTCGACACGACCGTGTTATGTAGGATCGAGCCGACGGTGTGGAAAAGCGCTCCAAAGGCTAGGACGATACTTGAGGCGAAGATGGAGAGGATCATTCTCCTCTGACGTCTGGGTAGTTTGACCTTCCATAGGATACGCAAAGGAAGCACAACGAGGATCAAGACTGTGATACAATCGGCTAGTAATACGTAATCAGTTGCAGACCGTGATTGAGCCACGACATTGTCGCTCACTAGTGAATTCGAAAATCGAGATTTGTGGTTCTGGTATGCAATAAGGCCTCAACGACAGCAGTTTTGATCGCAACCAGCTTGAGTCTGAAGCACACTGCCGTACTTTCTCGACGATGAGTATTACCCAGCACGCCGCGAAGAACGCCACGCAGGCATAAGTGAAACAAAGTAGCCAGGGACTTCCATAGATGATACGAATGATAGAAAATAGGACGCTCATGCGTGCCAACCTATAAACACAAGGCATAGAAATCATATCTCAGCGACAGAAAAACGTGAACACATACGTCACAATACAGGTGAAGCAGATGTTATAAACCCATGCAGCAATGATGGACGTCGAATCATCTGTACGCCAATCGCGAGCGACATGTTCCGTCAACCATTGATCTGGCCTAACGAGTTGCTTACTTACTTCCAAACAGGTACACCCAGTATGCTATGATCGAGACTAGACCTGTCATGAGCAAGACGGCTGCCCATACATCTTCCCACCAAAAGCGGTGAATCCTGAGGCGAAAGTATATCCGCCAAGCCGTCAAGAGCAGCCCTAGAACCTGGACAACGCTGGCAGGTACTTGGGGATCAATTGATAAAGGTAGCGAGGATTCTGAGTGATCCCTCACCCCACAGGTAAAATATTGTGGACTGCGCCATGCTAGAGTAAACGAGATGATGGAGAACATGCTTTTATCCACATCTCTGGCGAGCATTACATCAACGAGCCCGTCGGAGCTGTACGCCAGTGGTAGGCCTCCGATGGGAGCGACCCTCGATTTCCCTTGTTTGATGACCTTCCTTCAATCGGCGGTTTCGCTGAGCGCTGGAAACGCCGTGTGTCGGGACGCTGAGTCCTGTAACAATCAGAGGCGAAGGGTCAGAGATAGTAGTAATCACCATACTATGATTGTAAAGATAAATAAGTTATGTCTCAAGGTCAAATGACCATGACCTTTGACCAGAGCAAGGTGCATGACCAAATCAATTACTGACCAGTTGCAAGTGGGCACCATAGCCAGGGATGGGAGAAGAGCTTTCCGTCAGAAGTCACATCATCATTTACCCACGCCCAGAGCACCAGTGGTAAGCGGACGTAACAACATATATAATGGTGCCGGTATACCGACAAGTACATAATTTACGCATGGATGACCAGGCAACGTACATCAAAAAGGAGTGCCACTGGCATGTAGGAGCTCAGGATTGTACTGTACAGCTCTGATGACCCGCCCCCACCTCGAGCAGAGAGATGGGTCAGTGGCTTGGTAGGTTGGTGTTGAATCGACTTTCGACTGGATCATGAGACCCAGGTAGTGTCCTTCAGTAGGTTGGAGGGAAGATAATACAACAACCTCCGTGTCGGAGCAACTCACAATGTATTGTAGTCAGTTTGGTATCGCTGGGTAGCTGTTCCTGGGTTAATAATACTAATAGTAGTTGCTCATAGTATGCACGAGAGTCGCCAAACAAAGGACTCAGGGGAACAGGTGAGGTTGGCTGGGAAATTTGAAGTAAACGTCATGGGTTCAAAAAACCAGGGGTGGAAACTGTGTGATAAATGCAAATCCGGGTGTCCTGTCCCTGGACGCAATAAATATGAATAATCCTCATACCAACTACACAGGACGAAGTTCCTCAACCCATCCGTGAGGAATTGGAGACTACACTCCCCGCGACTCTGACTCTCGACAATTTGTGGCTGGAATGTCAAGGTCGACGGTTGTCAGGGAGAGAGTCGTAGGTTGAACAGGCCGTGTTAGCGGTGTAGTGAAATCGTCATCATAACTCGTGGAGATATCTTCTGTCGTTGTACCAGTATTGTCTCTGTCATGAAGCAGAAAACGATACATGTAGGTCACGAGGACAAGCAAGTTACAGACGAAGAGCGATAAAGCGACCTGGGAAAAAGAGTGGCAAGTGAATAGCGTCTCTTGTCAAAGGGCAATTGAACAGGGGACGTACTTCTATATTTAATCCTGCAAGCATCACAGGTAATATATTAAGAATTTGGCCGATTGTGTGAAAGAGCGCTCCGAAGGCTAGGATGACACTGGAAGCGAAGATAGAGAGAATCATTCTCCTCTGACGTCTAGGTAATTTGACCCTCCACAGCATACACAAAGGGAGCACGACCAGGATCGAGACTGCGACACAATCGGCTGAATATCCCGGTCCGTTGCAATCAATACTGAGGGATCGCACAAACTATGAGCTTACTTGTGAACTCAAAGATCGAAATGTGCGCCTTCACCAAACAGAACGGCTTTCCGGACTTGAATATG
Source organism: Brasilioporus rufonigricans (assembly GCA_038089195.1). Classification (NCBI taxonomy): domain Eukaryota; kingdom Fungi; phylum Basidiomycota; class Agaricomycetes; order Boletales; family Boletaceae; genus Brasilioporus; species Brasilioporus rufonigricans. The sequence goes on from JBBPKJ010000355.1 coordinate 9,051, forward strand.
AAATGATGCCAGCTTGGATCCGAAATACATTGCACGAGCTTCTCGACGACAAGTATTACCCAGCACGCCGCATAAAATGTCACACAGCCATAAGTGAATGTGAGGAGGCGAGGATTTCCATGGGGAATTCTGATAATAGAAAACAGTACGCTCATGCGCACTAGCCTAAATGCGTAACGTGAGAACAACCTATAGCGAGAACATACATAAACGCGGACGTCACGATGGAAGTGAACCCGATGGAATAGATCCACGAGCCTATAATAGACATCAAACCATCTAGATTTGATCATGAGTATCTCAGCAGCTGCAGTTTTCAACCCTCGGATGCTTACTTGTAGACTGAAAGACCCATTGTGCTATCAACCAAAGCAGACCCGTGAACAACAAGAGGGCCGCCCAGGCGTCTTCCCACCAAAATCGGGAGATTTTGAGGCGAATGTAAATCCGCCAAGCCGTTAAAAACAGCCCTAAAACTTGAAAGACGCTAGCAGAGACTGGGGACCTCATTAAGCCTCCAGAGATTCACTGAAACATTATACTTGCCTCGTATGATGTATGCTTCGGATAGTGCCATTCCACTGACGCCAGGCCTAGTAGAGGGAGAGGGAGCGGCGGGCTCGAGTCTAAGCTCAAGACTCATATAGACGAAGATAGACTTTGACAGCCGATAGGCATATCGGCATGGTTGCGAAGAACCTATTCCCGAGTCAAAGGACAACCAAATCATCAATCCAATTGCGTTGTGAGTGCGAAATCATCCTGACAGCCCGAATGAGATTTCAAGCAAAAATTGAAAGAATGAAAACTATTCAGGGCGTTGATGTAAGGATATTCTCACATACTGCCCACCCGTATTGACCGATGCCGAAAGGTCTGCGGGAGACCAACCATCAGTATGTACGTGGCCTGGACGCCCAGTAACACCATATATACTCGCTTGTTTGCTTACGCAAGTATGTGAAGCGTAATCGCACAACATTATAGCCTACAATATCGATCCAGAAATACAATAGTAAGAAAGCAATCCACCCACCCAATCTCAAGTAGCTCTACGTCACAGCCCGCCGCGATCTCCGAGAACCTACGTTTGCTTGCTCCTCTCCTTGTTGTGCGTTTTGATATAACGAGGACCCTGATCTATCAACTGTCCGTTCGACGATGGACGTACCGTCCCGGAAACGTGTGCGGAACAATACATTAGCATTCGTGAAAAGACCCTCTTTAAGGGACACAACAATGAATTGTGAGCCTTTGAATCGGTTCTTGAAGAGTTGACCGATATGTTGGGTGTGTGACAGGTCCAGCGCCGCGTCGATTTCATCCAAGATATACATAGGAGCAGGCTTAAACTGGAGAAGTGCCATGATCAGAGATAGTGCGATCAGTGAACTGTTGAATGGTTTCGTAAGGATTTGATCGGGCACAAGTCGTCAATAGTGACGCACCGTTGTCCACCGCTAAGTTCGGTGAGGCTCTGCTTCCACACGGATCCAAGTCGGACCTTCACTTCGAGGCCTTGCATCAAGTCTTGCCCCTCTGGAGGTTGTAACTTCGCGAAGTTTCCAGGTAATAGTTCGGCGAATATAGCACCGAAGTCTCTGCAAGACATCAGTGGTTCATTTCACGTGACGAAGAAAATAACCTCACACATCGACCTTTTCCCAAGTCTTCTGAAGGGCATCGCGCTTGTAGCGATCAAGCTCTGCGATCGTTTCTTCAATTTTTTGCTTGTCTTTCAATACAGTTGCCAACATCTTCTTGATTTCAGTCTCCTTCTTCTCCTGACTAGTACTAGGGGTGAGCAGGCGAGTGATAGACGCTATTATGCCGGACATACATTTCAAGCATATTCATGACTTTGGGGTTGACCTTTTTCTTCATGCCACGCTGTCGTGCCTCCAACTCATCCGCCTTGACGGACAGAGCCATGACATCCACAGATTGGAAGTCGTATGGAGAGCTAGCCTTCCCAAATGACCTGTAGGTATCGATAAGATACATGAACGTGGCTGACGTGGCACAACTTACTGGCATTCCTCACCAATCCAATCATACTGTTTCTCTAGATTCGCCATGGTTCCGGCCTGTGTGATTTTATCTTTTTCCAGAGCACTCGTCTCGTGCTCCAGTCGCTTCATACTCAGCTCCGCATCAGAAATGCCCTTCTTCTGGGCTTTCATGGCATCATCTAGTTCTTTTAGCTCGTTGTCGAACTGAGTAAGAGTTGCGCGTTCCTCTTGCAACCTTGCCTCCGCTTTCGCATGCTTGGCCTACATGAATATAGTCGACTCGACAATGACATTGATGGCCAGTATGCGACTTACTGCAACATCAGCCATTTTATCTTGAATCTTACCTACGTCTTTCTGCAGCTTGTCGATTTGAGCATGGGCACTGCGAATTGCGACATCCGCAGCTCGGATATCGTTTTCCATTTGTTCTTGAGAAGTGGGAGCACATGAGATTTACCGAAAGAGGAGCAAGTTTCACCCACCTAATTCCAACACCGCTGTTTGATGCTCCTTTTGCCGCATCTTCACCACGACAGCTTGCTTCTGGAGTGCGCTCTTTTGCTTGGAGATCTCGTTCTGCATGAAACGGCGTGAGTAGAGCCATACAAGGAATCCATTTGTTTCCTACTTTGAGTTCGTTGATCTTGCCCTCTTTATTGTTCTTGAACTCGCGCATGTCTTTTTCAAGTTTCTTGACATCATCTTCAGCAGCCTTCTGCTCGTCCTTTGCGACCTGGACAGCACTTCGAAGTTCAGCGATGGATTGTTTGAGAGATTCCACCTCAGCACCAAGCTAGACGTTACGCATTAGAACAGGCCGACACGAGAAATGGAATGCTTCTCTCACCCTCGCAGCGTTGCTTCCTCCAATTTGCTCATCCAACAAACGAAGTTCGTGTTCCTTCATCTCCACATCCCTTGAGAGTTTCTTCCACCGTTCTCTCCTTTCTCGTCCTGCCCCCTCTCCTCTTTCTAATTCCGCAAGCCGTGCTTGGGCCAGTTTTAGCATTCTCTCCGCTTCCAACAATTCCTGAACTCTCAATAACACACCGCTCCCGCTAGGTGGTGCCCCCCCGCTGAGTGTCCCAGAAGGATCGTAGACATCACCATTGAGCGTTACGGAGCGGACCTTAGCACCAAAGGTAACGGCATTAGCAGACTCGGCATCTGTGCAGATGATTGTGTCGCCGAATACGTAGGTCATCGCACGAGCGACTTCGTCGGGGTAACCTATAAGGGAAAGCGCGATGTTTGCCTTGCCAGGAGCGAGGTGCTCCACTTGTGCTAGTTTCTGGTGGGGTCATGCGAGTAAATCTATCGTCGGAAACTGATGGATTTTATATCAACGTGCACACACCTGTGGGGGAAGCGTAAAAGCGTTAATCTTATTGAGAGGTATGATCGTTACGCGTTTCTTCAGTTTGCCATTTTGTAGGAGATCCTTGCCAACACGCTCATCCTGGACGACGACATTGTATAACTTGCCGCCTGCAGCGATCTCAAGTGCTGTAGTCTTGTCGGAGTGTTCGGGAGGGACAGAAGTCAAAGTGACAACGAGACCTTTGACCTTACTGCGGTCAAAATTAGGGTGGGGTGACGTGTAATCAAAAGTCAGGTTAGAGAGACGCTGTTTAACACCATCGCGAGCCTAGGAGTGAGGGTTAACAGCTGCCGGGTATTGCGAAGATTATCCTTGCCTCCGTCCGCTCGTTGACTTCTCCCCGTGCGGAGCGTAACTCAATGTCGCATTGTTGCTGTTGCTCAACGCTCCAGCCACACTCAGCCAGCTGACGCTTCAACCTGTCAAGCTCCCCTTTCATCCTAGCGAGGTTTTGCTGTCCTTGATGGGCATCCTTCTCGACGTCCTTCCATTTCGCCTCAAGCACCGTCAACTCCTTCTCATTCATGGAGAGCTTCAAACGATTTTGCTCCTCCTTAGCAGCGCTCTGCGCCAGGCGTGCCTTAGCTTCGGCAATTTGTCCCATATAGCCTCCTCCGGTATTCCCGGTGTTGGACGTTGAGACGCCAGTTAAGAGTGTTTGAAGGAGTTCTTCCGAGTTAGCGAGGGTGGCCTGAAGTGCGTCATGAGAGGTCTTCACGCTTTGATAGGCGATCTCCAGCTGGTTGACTTGACCCCGTTTATCCTCGAGCGAACCACGTAAGTTCTGGAGTTCCTCTTGGGAAACAGCGACTTTCTTTTTCTCCTCGTCGATATTACCGGTTGCGAGTTGAATCTGAGTACGGAATTTCTCGAGCTCCTTGTCCAACTCCGCAACATCTTCCTCCATCTTCTTCAGCTTCCCACCCCTTTTTCGTTCCGCTTCACGTTTCTCGTTGACTTCTTGCCACATCTTCTCGGCCGCCTTGCAATCCTTCAGCAACTTTTTCCTCTGCCTATCCACGACCTCTTTCTCCGCTTGCTTGATTTTGATATCCTCTCTTGCCGTCTCGACTTTTCTCTTCGCCTCGGTCCATTCCCACGCTCGCAATGTGCGGCCGATCCGCTCGAGTTCCGCCCGCGCCTTTTGCCAGTCGAGGAACTGCCGCTTCTCAGCACGAAATTTCTCCAGCTTCGGCGAAATCTCCTCAATAAGGATCGAACTGAGTTCCTGGACACGTTTATCCTTCCTGTCCATTGTTTTCTTGGCTTTATCCTTGCGCTCTTCGAACATGCGAGTACCGGCCGCCTCCTCCACCATACCAAGAATTTCTTGTGGTCGCATGTTGAGGACCTGAGAGATTCATGTGCTTAACAGTACAACGGAAACATAAAGGCGACCGACCTTTGTAATACGACCCTGCATAATAAGGAAGTTGGGGTTGTTGATGTTCAACTGAACACTCTGAAAAAGATTCTGAACAGTTTGCTGAGTCGACTTGTGTCCGTTCAGCAGGTATTTCGATATGTTCGGGAGCGCAATCTGTTCTCGTTCATTGATTAGCGGACGTCAGGCCCTTGAGATGGCAACCAACCTGGCGAGTGACTGTGATCTGCTTATAATCCTCTAATCCGACCGGACTTTTCTCCCGATCTGAGTTGTCGAACACGATGGTAACGCTCGCTTTGGTGACACCAGCTTGTCCACGTTTGTAAATAAGATCCTGTTGGTTCTGCGCGCGCATCTATGGAAGAGCACTTAGGCCCAGTATGTCCGAGAAACAATTTGCCCACTTGTGCCATGTTGGTAATTCCAAGAACAAAACATATTGCGTCGAGGATATTAGACTTGCCTGACCCGTTCAGTCCTGTGATTGCGTTGAACGAAGGATCCCACCCCGTTATTTGGGTCCGCACAGGATAAGACTTGAATCCTATATCATAGCATTAGAGGAAAACTCCATTGAGTTGTATGACCTGCCTTCGATTACAAGTTCCTCAATTCGCATTCTTTGTGTTCGCTCTCGATACCAGTCCAACACGACGCGACGCGCCTCGAAATTCAACCGGAGCGTCAATCTTTGAGTCACGTGACACTCTTTGCTCCACTTTTTAGCAAAAAGTTTGATCCGTTTGACGCCTGTTTCTGGGCGCTTGAATCTACCGCCATGGATTAAAATGACTTTAGAGCGCCTAAGTCTTCTTTGTGGGCACCTCCTAAAGGCTGTCTAGCGGAGTACACACAGGTTTTACCCCAGATGCTCTGTACTGGTATGCCTACAGAAAAGGAAGTTTGGAGCGAAAAGCTGCCGATTTTCGGCAGAACATACCACCGGCATTCCCCAGGGGCACGCACGCGTCTGGCCGTCATTCACCATTCTTCACTTCTCCCCCGCCACGTTCTTTCGCCAGACCCGACGCGGTCCTCTGCTTAGGTTAACGCCGTAACCTGTGTGAGCTAGTACGTCTCTTTCACACTCGATTTAACTGGCAGTCGACCACTCACCCGATAAGTCTTTGACTACGTAGGTGGTTTTCTCCCAACCTCGTCGGATAGTCCGATTGACTTCACCAACTTACTTTTGGAGATGTCGTTCTCGGATATTTCCGACTTGACTGACCTCTCTTCCGACGACGACGACGTACCGCTCGCGAAGCGCGCCTCCAAGGCCAAGAAGGCACCCAAAGAGTACAAGATCACAAATGTCCTCCGTGCACCACGAACGGCGCAGTACACTGCCAGGTCGCTTTATGGTACGTCGGTGTGTGGTAGAGTGTTTCTTCCTAATGTCGCTCTTCCACTGATAGACCAGATCATTGACAACGCCATAGACCTTGATCCAGAATATCAACGGGGTGAGTCATCTGCTTCTGAAGTGAATTACTGGTGTTGTGACTGGATCTGACGAAACTGTTCCAAAAGACGTAGTATGGCAAGAAGAAAAACAGTCTGGACTGATAGATTCAATACTACGTAATTACTACATACCTCCGATAATTTTTGGTACGTGAAACCTCCACACTGATCATACCATACTTCACAACAAAATATGAAGCCGTCACAGTACAAGACGACGGGAGTGAATTGCGAACTTGTATTGACGGGAAACAGCGTTTGACGTCAATCCAAAGGTAAACTTATGATCTGACAGTACACGTCCATACTCATTTGGCTCGTCGCTTTTACGCAGGTTTATCGATGGACAGGTGTGTTGTTGAATCTAATGGCATGGTCCATTCTTATGGTCTTTTAAATCCAGATACCACGTTAGTCGCGTCCTTATTTAATGTTGGCCCACCTTACTGATGTACCTACCTATTCGGTCACTAGATAAAGATTCGTGGGTATCCCATTGATAATTCCACCTACAAAATCCATTTACGAGTTAAAAATGTTTGCACAGATTTACCAATGAAAAACTTTGGTTCAAGTCGAGTGCGACGAATACAAGGCGCAAGCTTCTTCCGCAGTACCTGAAAACCCAGTTTGCAAACAAACAAATTGTGTGTGTTGAATACACGGGATTAGACAATGACCAGGAGCGTGAGATTTTCCAGGCAAGTAGGCAGTCTCCCACGTCAGTTAGATTCTTATTGTAATTCACCGTAAACAGAGAGTTCAGTTGGGCGTTGCGCTCACACCTGCAGGTGTGCTTCGTTGAATTATCTGCTACTGATGTTGATGCTACTTGTGAAAAACAGAACGACTTCAAGCGCTTGTCGGCCCATGGTCCACGGTCATTCACGAAATTCAACACCAAGTTCTCGGGGAGGAAGGCTTCGGAGGTTACCTTGATTGGGGTCATGCTCGTGGACGGGACTTCCAGTGCCTTGCTACGATTGGTTACCTGATTGAGAATCATCCAAAGACTGCGGTTCCAGGGACCAAGACACTCGAGAAATGGCTCCAGAAGACTCAACCGGTATCAATTCAACTTCGTGCCGACTTGCATGAAACCTTCCGGATCTTTGTAACGTTAGCACGCGACAAAAAATACAGTGGATCGCTCAATCGACCCACGCGTGTTTCTCCAATCGAGTTCGTCATGATCGGGGTCTTGATTTACTTGAAGAGGCAGACTCTGTCGCTCACACAGATATCCTCTGCTGTCGAGAAAATGAGAAAGGACGTACGTGCCTCCCACCAGGATATTCGTTCAAACACCCGCGTCACGAAACATTTGACGGAGTTTATGGCAAAAAAAATCAAGGTTTCTGAACTTCGGAGCGATGGAGATGGAGATAAACCTGCCGCTCAAGCAATAGCCAAGTCGGCCAAGCCTCCCAAACGCAAAAGACCTATGTATTCGGACGAGTCGGACGCGGAGCCTCCCCCGAAAGTGAAACCCACCAAACAATCAACTAGCTCAACGCCTGCCGCAGGTTGGTGAACTCAAGTTTCAGACCAAGGCTTACCAAGTACTAATCATGCTCAAGCTGTCAAGTCATCAAAACAAACATCTGGCACAGGTGACCAGAAGACGAATGGCACAAAGAAAGCGACAACCGTACCACTTTCCCGGACTGGCTTGACTACAAAGGTTCCCCAGCCTTCTGCATCATCTCGTACAACAAATAATTCTTTGTCAAATCTTCCACCTGTTCCACCCAACAGACCTCCCTTGCTCACGCCTGCAATGCAAACATCGGACAGCCAAACACCCCTGCCTGCGCCATCCACTTCAAATGGTCACCACTTACCATCAAAGCCCACGACATCAAACTCGGTGCGCCATGCCCCGTTGACTATACAGACTGGCTCTACGGTGAAGTTGGGATCACCGAAAATGGCCTCGCTGGACTCCCCGGCTGCCTCATCGGCAGTTGACAGACTTGCACCAATCCGCGCTGCCAAAGCGTCCCTCACTTCTGGTGCTAGTGCGCAGTCCCCAACCGTTAGCAACGTCAGCGAAATAAGGCCGATACCAGGTTCCAGTGCAAATACCCCTCAAGCTCCCGTTGGTTCTCGACAAAACCCCGTGACGCCCCAACTAGTAATATCTCAGACAACGGTTGCGCAACAACAGTCTCTTTCACAACCGCCAGTTCAGCCCTCGTCGCGGCATTTGCCCACAAACCCAGGACAGAAAGGCATTCCCGCACAAGTCGAAGGAGCACTGCGAGGTCTACGCTCGCAATTCCCACAACTGGGTGGTCCCGCTCAAAGGATGAGTAATGATGCCGTGAATGCAGCGACATTTGGGCAAAATGTGTCGTCAAGCGGAGTTTCTGGTCATCACGTGATGCCTCACCCAACACCTGGGCTTGAAAACACTGGGAGTACCAATAACTCAGGACAAACACCCTGGGGTTATGGTGTTGGTACGTCACAGGGGACTCACAATGGGAATATCTCCGGCGCGCCTGCAAATTCAAACCACATTTCCGGGCCATATGGCCAGTGGCCAGACTTGTCAGGAAACATGACACCACAATTACAACCGCCACCTACCATGAGCCTCCCAAATCCTAATTTCATTGGTTCACATGCTCTTCCTCAGCGTCCAGTGATTGCCGCAAGTATTCCAAACAACTCTATGCGCGCAGAGCCACTTGGTCCATCTAGACCAATGTCCTCTGAGAGCACAGTTCTAGATGGTCGACGAGGGTCATACCATGATGATCGACGTCGTCCCTCCGATGACAGACGACCAAATCGACATGATCGCAATCCAGATAGCCATCGTGGTCAGCGAGGTTGGTTTCGCTCGCGATCTTAGTAGAGAGGACTCGGGATACAAGTGGGCGTCCGAGGGAAGGGCATCCGAGGGAAGGTCCACTTGCCACAGATCATAACCTATATAAGGGTGAAGCAATTGAATGCCGGACGTCAACGCGATCTCGCACTACACCTTTTTTTGGAAATGTGGTGGGCAGGCGTAATGGAAGTCGAAACTCTGCCATGCCGCCTTTATCGATCCGTTTCTTCGTATCATTGCTGATTCTATACCTTCTAAGATAGACTTATCATATTACTCCAGTCTTTGAATCATGTCAGCAGCCTTATTATCATCATTACCAATCGTGTTCATTTGATCACCTCGTGTCTATGTCCCGTTTACTTGCATGTTATACTTCCTTACTGTGGCCTTGTAACATACATGTTATAAATACCGTCCTGTTGCCCCCGATGGCCTTGTTATCAAATTTTCAGTAGGAACCTCATCCTTGCGTCACCATATGAAAATACACCCGAAGTCGCTTGGCTCGGCTCATAACGGAACCGACACGAATCTCTGACAGTGTAGTAGCATTGATAAGTTCCATCCAGTGATCTAGAAGGCACCTGAGCCAGCGACACTAATAGGGTAGGAACAAAGAAACATTTCTGATAGGCGCTTAGGACAACGCGCAGTGGAGCCTGATGCGGGTGCTTTATAATGGTAGGGTGGCGAGGTACATGGGAAGCAATCTACTGTAACAGGATGGTGACCGCCATGGCCATGCAGGCCAACGCCACATACGGCGAGAGGCGCTCCCCTGTCGAAATTCGCGATTGGCTCAGGATTCGATTCGCCGCGGCTGGAAAGCGCCACGCACCTATACGAGCAGACATGAAAAACAAACCAAAGATCCTGCCGGTGCGTCAACGCAAGAGACGACGAGCTTTGGAAATGGAGATACCCGTCCTTGTTCCTATCAATCAGACGAGGCGCGACCGCGCGCACGTACGTGCATGTGCAAATCATGAGTAGGATGACGAGCAGGAGCGATTGAAAGTTGAAGAGTGCTGACTTATGGTATGGTTAACTCGGAGGGGAGGTTGTACGTCTGTCGAATCTCACCATGGGCGCACTAGATTCGAAAAGAAAGAAAAAAACTGGGATGCAGACGGTGACCTCGAATTGACCCGTCGAAGTCTGCAGTGACAGCGAGGAAAGCGCAACGTTTGCCACGTGCACCGCATTTCCTCTTTTGGAACACTTGTGTTGAGATTCCGAGGGTTTTAAGTTGCCCTACCTAAGTAGTAGGCTGATACTCAGGTCCAAGAAATGGTCTCGACGTCCACTTTCTTGACAAGCGATGTTAATGTGTAGCAAATATCTAGACTAGTCCTACACATTGCCCTAAGGCAGCGATCTGAGACTGCCGGTCCGAGGGAAAATGCTTTCACGCATGCCCTACAGGTAGGTGGGACTCAAATTCTGTCCGGTTGCCTCTGTCTCGTCGGAGGGCCTGGGCAGGCTAATGACCACTAAAACCTCTAGGTTCGTGAACTAGTTGCGTGGTAGGGGCGGTGTGCTGGGCAGCAGGGGTAGCCAGGTTTGTTCAATCTGTCGTGTTAGTAGCGGTTGTCGGTAAAGCTTAGCTCGTCTTCGGTCGACGTCGAGGCGGGAGTTTTATCTTGTTTACCCATCTTTGTTCGATTTCGCGGGAGGTGTCACACTGTGGCGTCGTCTGGACATTGTGCGTAGTGCTGCCGCGAGGTGAGGTCGGGCAGCACTAATTGTGCGTTCGCATATTAGGGCCGAAATCAGGTGGGCGGATTCGAATATTATTATTCTTGTGAGTCGTGCTTGGGCTCCTTTTGTGCTAGCATTGGTGCCTGCTGGGGGGTTAATGGAGCCCCAACCAAGTATTTGGCCGTAAGTGGGATGTTGTCATGCGAGGAAGGAAGGGGGCCAAGTACGGCGGGTCGCTTCCCAGACCGTTTGTCGTTCAAGGCTGTGGCATTCTGTCAGGATATGGTTCAGGTCCTCAACAAGCGCGCCGCATGCCGTGCATTTGCGCGGCATTCGAAGTTGCTGATCAGTGGAGCCAGAAGTGCCCTATATGTAGTGAGTTATGCAAAGCGCGAAGGAGGAAGGACGGTTTTCGTATGTCAGGGTGGTGGAATGAGCACCGACATCCAATTTCAAGCGGGAACGTTTCAACTCAAGCCTTGTTTCAGTTTGACCTTCTTGAAATTTGTTTTAGCTGCTCGTTCTTGTTCGTGGCCAAGACTTCTTCATGAAACGTTTTCATCGGCCCGGGTAACCGGACGGACTGCTAGTAGGATGCCCACAGCTTCAAGCCGTCTCGTCCAGTACTGTTGCAGTGAGTTAGGACGTTCACCATACGAAATCGCGTCATTTTAAGCGCGTCAACTTCCCAGAGTCGCCACGGCTACACACACTTTTTTGCGCTGATTATCCTCGTGGCGCTCAGGCTGGTCATGTTATGACCCGGGCAGTATTTGAAATTCATCTAATCCTGTTCAGCTGTTCGCAGCACGAAAATAACCCGTGTTACATGGTCAAGTTTTTATCTCTTAGAATTTCACAAGGTGCCTTATAAATTGCGGCCGTCACTGGTCATTCCGCGGGGTTCCCTTCGTATCAATTCTTCTCCACACGCATGCCCCGAGGCGCTGATAGTACGTGCTATCAAATTATCAATACCCATAGTCACTCCTGCCGATCCTCCGTGTCTGGTACAATGACGCTATGCTATGGTACAACCTTCGTTTCGATGTGGAGATCAGTCATCACGACTTACAAATGATCTTGCATCAACCGCCCAACAATCTGTCAGTTGGGTATTATATCTGTGTTCGTCACAGTCGATGTGAATAATCAGGATACATGTTCGGTTCTGACAAAGACATTTAGAAAGGATCCCGCACTTAAGATAGGAGCAAGATTGCCAGGAGCCAATAACTCGCTGGTAGTGGGAGACAGGCGTGTAGGCCCTACGGGGTTCCTTAGCCGGGTATGGGCATCAGCAACTTAAGATCCCAGGCTGTCCCATCCTCATCTGATACCGCCTGCCATGGCACTCTTTGGGCGGAACCCGATCTTCCAAGTGAGGGTGGTTAGTACTGGTTACCAGTCGTAAATGTAGAATAATCAAGCCACAGGAACACACCAAGCTTTGGTACGTTTTCCTAGAGATACATAGTTAGAATTGATGACTTTGGAGTTTCAAGGGCTCTCAGCGGTCTTTTTTTATTATCGACCTTGATCCGAAGCCCCAGAAGCGCGTTTCTTGTGGTATCTCTTATCAATGCGAGCATCTGGCGGGTAGTTCTTGCCGGTATGCTACGTACAGATGCGGGATGATCTACTCCATACGATTCGACTCTATTTACGACGACGGTTCCCGAACAAGTAGACTATACCACGCCAAGCTTGATACTATCGATGGCAAGTGGAGGAAGGCGTACCGGTGCAAACATGGAAAAGAGATACAGGATTTGGTAGGTGGACTTGTCAATTGGGCACGCTTCATGCAAAAATTGGTAGGCAGTGTTCAGGCACCAGTGAGAGTCATGGTAACAGATTGATCTCTATCCCTCTGTCCCGCACGTCAAACGGGCATTCGTGCATGTCCGCCGCGTCGAAGCTCCAGAGAATACATGGTTGTACCTGGCATTGGTTCATAGGTGGACACACGGCGGGTTTCAACTTGGTATGATCTCGGGTCAGCTCGGCCGATGGCCTTCCGTGACACAGTATGCAGGGAAAACCTGTACATTCACCCTGAGTACAATTGTGGCGACAACGACGCATTGTGTCACTCTAAAAGCCAGAAGCCTGGCAGCTTGGCTTCAGTGAAAATGACGTATGTGATGGACATTAGCGGAAGGCGCAAAGAGCGGTGTCGGAACCATCACAGTCGCAATCCATCATTGAACGTTTGCATATCATTGTCATAGCCCCGCAAACAAGTACGGTAAAACTTCACCAACTGGTCTAATCGTGGTGTATGTGGCGGAGGCATACAGAGACGGGTAGTAAACCGTGATCAGATCTTGCGGAGCATTGGAGTTCAACCTTATGAAGGAACCTTGTAATGCTAGGTAGATTAACGACCGCACAAACACCCGAGTCTGAAGTCTAATTCATTCCCGTGTATTCATATGATGTGCAAACTTTTAGGATGCACCGATAGTAGTATGCACATACTGCAAATGTCCGATTTGTTGATTGTGTGCTACTGTAACGTAACGCAATGGAGACCTGATGGCTCTAACCATAAAAGTAGACGACGAACTGTTGTCAACGCGTGAGTGCGGCTCGGATGCTATACCGGGAAGAATGCCGAGCACGGAGCGGACGAAAAGTTCCATGCAACGTGGAGGTGACAGGCTTATCACCCACATGATAGCAAAAACCACATGCTCTGGACGAAAAGGTGTGCAGTTGAATGATGAGTTCACAGGACCGCGTGCCTAGCGCGTAGGTTCAACGAAGTGGCAAATACCAAATTCGTCTGCGAGATTGCATCGGGGACTAGAGCGGCACTTCCTGGCGCTATTTTTGTTGTCCTCGATACTTGAAATCCCCCCTACATTCCCTACAAAAAGCGGTCCCTCGCACGATCGTTTCTTTCCACTCTGTTACCCTCGTCCAATGTCGGTTTACGGGGAGCGCACCAGCCTCGGCTCTTCCGACAAGGAAAAGCACGCAGGTAGTCACTACTCCCTCCCCTCGTCTGCCGACACTCACTCACTGTGACGATTCCCTCTCTAGAGATCCCCAATGTGGCTCTTCCCATTGAGGATTTTGATGACCCCAATGTCAACAAGGAAGATGCACTCGCTGGGATACTCGGTCAGCATATTATGTCTCTCATTCTGACCATCTCTCACACCAGTTGACAGAGGATGATTCCCCCTACCCCGAGGTCCGATCTGCCGTCGCAAACACGGACGATACCAGTATTCCTTGTGGCACATTCCGTGCATGGGTGATGGGTATGGTGTGGGTTTTTAGAACATGCTCTACCGGTCTCATCGTTCCGTTCCTTCAGGTATCATATGGGCAATCGTGGTACCCGGCTTGAATCAGTTCTTTTTCTTCCGGTACCCCTCTGTTACCGTCACGAACAATGTCGCACAGCTTCTCTCCTTCCCCATGGGGCAATTGTGGGCGAAGATGTTACCGAACTGGACAATCTTCGGCGTCTCGATCAACCCTGGCCCATTCACGATCAAGGAACACGTTTTGGTGACCATGATGGCAACCATTGGTTACCAATCCGCGTACGCCGTACGTTCAAGGTGTTGTTTCATCCATATTCTTGACTTAATAGACTTTGTAGACCGATATTATCGCGGTGCAGAGAGTATACTACAACCAAATATTCAGTTTCGGCTGTGCGTGTTCTTGGACATGAATTCTTTTGATACTGACGTCTTGCGTAGATCAATGGATGCTGGTCATGTCAACACAGATGATCGGCTTCGCTCTCGGAGGTGTCATGCGACGCTTCCTGGTGGAGCCCCCTTCTATGAGTATGCAGAACTCTTCCTGCGCTACCACTTCCTGACTCAGCCTTCCAGTCTGGCCTGCGAACTTGGTCAACTGCGCCCTCTTCAACACTCTGCATGCCCAAGTCTATGCTGGTATGGGCACCCGCGGAGGTCTCTCTCGTGGCCGATTCTTCACATATGTTTGGTTGGGTGGCCTCTTCTGGTACTTTTTCCCCGGCTATCTCTTCCAGGCACTCAGCTACTTCACATGGGTATGCTGGATTGCTCCGGAGAATGTCGCCGTCAACCAGCTCTTTGGCTACCAGAGTGGTCTTGGAATGAGTCTCATCACCTTCGATTGGTCTCAGATTACTTATATCACCAGTCCACTCGCTACCCCCTGGTGGGCAGAAGCCAACGTCATCGCTGGCTTCGTATTCTTCTTCTGGATCATTACACCTATCATCCATTTCACGAATACCTGGTATGCGGCGTACCTGCCCATGCAATCACGAATTTCATACGACAATACTGGTGCACCTTATAACGTCACAAATATCCTCACACCAAACAATCAACTCAACCTCACTGCTTACCACAACTACAGCCCTCTGTTCCTGTCCACCACGTTTGCACTTTCATATGGCCTTTCGTTCGCATCTATCACAGCTACGATCGTCCACGCTATCTTGTTCTTTCGCAAACAGATCTGGACCCAGGCGCGCCGAGCTCTCCACGAGCAACCTGACATCCATGCGCGTCTCATGTCCAAGTATCACCGAGTTCCCGAGTGGTGGTACATGTGCGTCTTCGTGGTCATGTTCGTATTCGGGGTCATCTGTATCGAGGTTTGGCCAACCGACTTCCCTGTTTGGGGTTTCGTGTTGGCTCTCGTGATCGCGTATTTCTACATCATCCCTATTGGCATGATTCAGGCTATCACCAACCAACAGATCGGCCTCAACGTTATCACTGAATTGATCGTTGGTTACGCTATACCCGGTCGCCCTCTCGCCATGATGTTGTTCAAGACTTGGGGATACATCACGATGTACCAGGCACTTCAATTCGCCTCCGACTTCAAACTTGGTCATTACATGAAGATTCCTCCTCGGACGATGTTTGCATGTCAGGTGGTTGCTACTGTAATTTCCGGGACTGTCCAGCTTGGCGTTCAGGCCTGGATGTTTACCAATATACCCGACATGTGCAGTCCCAAACAGAAGAATGGCTTTATTTGCCCTAGCACACAAGTGTTCGGGACTGCCTCTATAATCGTACGTCGCTGAAACCGAGTTCTTGACTTGGCAGCTCACATTGAACCCTTCATTCAGTGGGGCGTTATCGGTCCTCAACGCCAGTTCTCCAGTGGCCAGGTGTACTATAATCTGGTCTGGTTCTTCCTTATCGGCGCTATTTGTCCAGTTCTTGCGTGGCTCGCCCAGAAGAGATGGCCCAACAGTTGGGTCCGCTATCTCAAGTACGTTATGTTCCTCTAGCCATTTGGTTCCGGGAATTAACACGTGTCCTAGCTTCCCCGTCATTTTCAGTGGGACTGGGTACATTCCTCCCGCATCGGCCGTCAACTATGTTACATGGGGTATCGTCGGTTTCATATTCCAATACGTCATCCGTCGACGTCACTTCTCTTGGTGGACAAAATACAACTGTGGGTATCGTCCTGATTGATACGTCACCCATACTTACTCATCCTTCGTGCCTTGCCCACATAGATGTCCTCTCCGCTGCCCTCGATACGGGTCTTGCATGTTCGATTATCCTTATTTTCTTCTGTCTTCAATACCCTCGTAACGGCACGATTGGCGAGAACAATGTACTCAAATGGTGGGGGAACACCGTATTCTTGAATACTGCCGATGGCCTGGCGACGCCACTTCTAACGACCAATGGAACATTTGGGTAAGTGTCTGAGCGCAACGGATTTTTGATCACGCTCTGATCCACCTTTGTGCAGGCCTACGACGTGGTAAATGTAAACCAAGCGTGACGATCTATAAGTTGAACGATTTTTGTGTAATGATATACCTAGTCATAGTCGGGAACGATGGGGAATAAGAGTCTTTTCGGATATTTGAACTACGGAGTTACCACGCCCGGGCCCCGCACGAGACATCGTTGTCTTCCCTTCAAATATTCCGAGGGTACCACTTCTTTTTTCGCTCCGGACCAGCAAAAAATGTACT
The DNA here is from genome assembly GCA_038089195.1 of Brasilioporus rufonigricans. Lineage (NCBI taxonomy): Eukaryota > Fungi > Basidiomycota > Agaricomycetes > Boletales > Boletaceae > Brasilioporus > Brasilioporus rufonigricans. Next base: position 25,824 of record JBBPKJ010000355.1, read on the forward strand.
CTTGACTGTACTAGGTCATCCGCACTCATTTTCGTCAATCCTGCGATCATTGCATATTCAAACTCTTATCGTGGCGCATCAAGATTCAAGAGTGGTGGGGATCTGACAAAGTTTTACTGAGTTGTTCACAAATGAGCGACCCAACTCGGAGGGTATCTCTGATCGTGATGCGATCGTGTCCCAACGAATAATGAGCATGAGTATTTGATGGCTCATTTTATGGGATGATTTCGGATGGAAGCTACCAGCATGGCAAGTGTCATGGCTGTGCAACCGTGGGATAATTTCGATCAGTCATACCGAGGAGGGCATCCCAGCCATCCACCACCAGCGACGACCCGTCTCCCCCGCACTCAACGTCTATAATAATGGTCAGTCCTCGTTTTACTCGTCCATAGTGCAACTCAGTCGCCCCCATTCACCCTACAATCCACACATCGCGATCATGGGGCTGGATGGGTGGTCGAGTCTGGGGATGTATCACCGATCGTTGGACCTGGTTTGGCTGACTTGGTTCGACGACAGGCCAGCTCGGAACTCGCAGCGACATACGCAGCACTCATACTCGCTGACGACGGCGTCGAAATCACGGTGCGTCGATCCGCAGCGACCGCGTCGTTTCCCTCCACTCAGATCCTGTCAGGCCGACAAAATCACCGCATTGACGGATGCGGCAGATGTCGACATCGAGCCCATCTGGGCGACGCTCCTCGCAAAGGCTCTAGAGGGCAAGGACGTCAGGGATCTACTATCGAACGTCGGCGCCGGCGGAGGTGCACCAGCCATGGGTGTTGCCCCAGCTGCTGGTGGTGGTGGTGGTGCCCCTGCAGCCGCCGCAGAAGAAGCCAAAGAAGAAGAGAAGAAGGAAGAAAAGGAGGAGTCAGACGAAGACATGGTACGTTCCTCGCCAGTCGTGCGTGATGCGTTTCCTGCGGGGGACTGACTCGGCATCCTTTCCTAGGGCTTTGGGCTGTTCGATTGATCTGCCTTTCCTCCTTGCTATCTTATTTCCGCTGTATCCTCATTTCATCACGCATACACTGTGCATCAATCAAAATTCTTTGGACCACCTGGTCTATGCACCGAGGATGAGTTTTGCGTGACGTTAAATAGCGACTGGAGGTACTGTCCTGGATTTTGCTGAGTGCCCTGAGTCGCCGTGAGATCGGAACGAGCGTTGGGTCGAAGCATACATGTTTGCACGACTCGCGGTCATCTGCAAGTTCGCCGTAGACATGCACACACTCTCCGAATGGTCCAGTGGGTTTAGATGACCTTCTACCTTTACCGTAGACTCAAACTTTCCAGCTCCAAGACGACGAAGCGTGAATCGAATCTCGTCCTTCATACCCAACGAGATATATCTCTACTTGTTCGAATACATTGAGTTCCTCGCACTAGAAGAACTCGGAATATTCATCGACTTCTCTCGGGTGTACAGATTTGCTTCCCCGTATATTTGAATGACACCAGTGCCAACATATTCAGAGGTTCAGCGTGCCCTCCATGACAGGGTAAGTACTGGCTCCCGCCTCAAAAGGCCATGTAAATATATACTGGAGAGTCTTCTGTTTGGTGGGTGGTGGATGGCTAAAAGTGTCTTCTAGCACGGCTCAACATGCACTGAGGAAATTAAGTATGGTGTGGTTCCGAGTTGAAGGTGCACCTTGCGATTTGTAAGCCCTAGTAGATGCACACACAAAGCTGTGGTGTTAGGCTGCCTTTCTTTCTTCGAAGTTTCCAATCCGGACCGTGACCTGGAGTTTCTTCCGTAAAACATGTCACTCTTCAAGTGGTCCAGTGAGTTCAGGTTACATTTCTGCCCTTGCAGTCAACCCAAAATTTGTTGTTTTCGCCAGCTCCAGAACGAAGGAGAGCGGGTCAAATCTTGCCCATCATACCAAATGAAATATATTTCTACATATTTGAACACATTGCATCACCCACTGACTCGGAGCGTCTGACGACGAGCCAACTCCGAACGTTCACCAGCCTCTCTGGCGTCTGCAGGTTTTTTGCCAATTTCTGCCTTCCCCGCATATTCCAATTCGTGGAGTTCTTTGGCACCGTATTCCACGACGATACACCTGCAAGCCTCCATAACGATACCGGCTACAAGACGTCGCGCGAAACCACGTTGTGCACGCAAATCGCCGCGAAGCAACCGCTTGCACTCGCCCTTGCCAAGACGGTGAAAACATGCCACTTCACGAACTGGGAGCTCGACGATGCGGGCTCATGGGCGGTTCGACTGTTCGTTAACAAATACATCGCTGGAATGTCACACATGAAAAACATTCGCGAGCTCGGGTTCTCAAAC
>JBBPKJ010000356.1:0-28121 GCA_038089195.1 Brasilioporus rufonigricans
TCTTGGCACCAGGTTCGGAGAAGGCACCTTGAATGCCGTGGAGGGAGAGCGACGGGTTGCGCATGCGTCCCATGATGACAGTTTCTTTGTGATCTGACAGTGCGATCTGAGCATCTGTGAGCACGACACTCGAGAGTAGAAAGAAATGGAGAATATCAGACCGATGCACCAACTGCTTGCGTGATGTCTGCGATGGAATAGTCCATCTTGGTGTACAGTTTACTAAAGTGTGTATTCACAATCAGAAATACTAACGAAAGGCAATGGATGACCCACATTTCATCCTCATCTGGTGGTGGTACCATCGATTCAATACTAGGAATGAGAATACGACCATCATGGTCAACGAGTTTGCTCATGAGCTTGATCAGATCCGTCATGGGTTCGTGGACCATACGCCCGAACAACCCAGAGTGCAGATCCTGACCAGGACCCGACACGTTGATGGCAAAGTAGGCGACCCCACGAAGACCATAGGTCAATGCAGGCGTGCGAGTGTTCGGCCAGGCATTGTCCGACTATGAAATGTCATCGCAATCAGTATGCAGGAAGTGGGAGCACGAGGAGTGGAGAAGGGAGACGCACGATGCAAACACAATTGACGCCCTTGAACCACTCGCCCTCCGCCACCTCCTTCTCGATCAGACCATCCAATCCCTCGCTCCCACTCTCCTCCATGCCTTCAAAGCAGAACCGGAGGTTCACGGGCAACTCGAGGCGCTGTGCCTGATGCGCTTCGAGCACATTCAGCCAGCCCAATACAGGCCCCTTATCGTCCGTCGACCCACGACCATACAGCTTGCCGTCCTTCTCGACGAGCGTGAACGGATTCGTTGCCCATCCGTCCGATTGCAGTGCCTAACCATGATCAGCGCATCGTCGTCTTCGTATATGTACATAGGTTCGGAAGCAGTGATAGAACTCACTGGTTGTACGTCATAGTGTCCATAGATGAGTACGGTTTTCTTCTTTGGGTCGTTGCCCAGCTTGCCGAGGATGGCAGGGGGCAGGTCGATGCGCTGACCCTGCAATGTTTGCTGTCCGAGATCTCTCAGCACCGTCGTCACGCCGAGTGCCTTGAGCTGTTTCTCGAGCCAGTGACCCATTGCGATCGTCTCGCTGCGATATGCCGCATCGCAGCTGATACTGGGAGGGTGGTAGTGGCAATCAAGGTCAGATCACGAATATGCGAGAGATTAGGTACCTCTTTATCTCGACGGCTTCGGAAAGACGTTGAATGAACTTGCCCGCGTGCTCGCTGACGTACTTTAGGAAATCAGGATGGGCGGTCATAGCGTATGATATCTGCGGCTCGAGAAAATAATGATATGCGGCTCGAGGGCTTACACCATCTCACGAGCTGACAAAGGTGCTATTTTGGACGATAGGGAACCGAGACTAATGCGACCAACATGCAGCAAGTATTTCTTTTGAAGGTGTCTGAGGTGATAGAAATATGTGGACCACGAGCACGACGTTTATCGAGGGACAGAGATACTAACTACATGTAAGCTCGAGTGGGTAAATGGTATGATGTGTGTAACTCACCTCAGTTGTCGTACGGGACAATGGACTGAGGTGTCGGGCAGTATGAACTAAGCTTTATATAGGAAAAGGAATGTTTAGTATTAGAAATGAGATACAAAGATCTCGAAGAGATTCGATTGGCAAGTACAGGAAAAGTAAAAAGGTATACTACACGAGGACGAAGAAAGAAAGAGACAGTCATCGTGATGAAACGAAGCGAATAAACAAGAGATGCACACCGGTGATCGCTTGGACCGGTCGTGCTCGGGGATGCGCCCGAGCTTGCTAATTCCAACATGGGGAGCCGGTCGAATCCGCTAAAGCCTTGGTGTCGTTTGGCGTGCTTACGCAAGCCTCCAATTGGTTTGTTCCCCGGGCTCCCACACCATGATCTTTATAAGTCAGTGATATACCTCAATCCAGCGCCCAAAGCAGACCAACGCCCTTGCATCATGGGCAAGTACTACGACGAAATACCTGAATGGCTCCTTAAATGGATCCAAAAACAGCATATGTTCTGGGTTGCTTCGGCTCCTCTCACCATGCAGGGCCACATCAATGTCTCACCGAAAGGGACAGCAGACTGTTTCCATGTAGTCAATTCCAAGCAGGTCTGGTACGAGGACCTTTCCGGTAGCGGTACGGCGTATGATCCATGGAGCGAGCTCACGCTGATCATGCGTTTAGGCATAGAGACTATCTCGCATATTCGTGAAAATGGCCGGATTACCATCATGTTTTCTGCCTTCGAAGGACCCCCGAGGATACTGAGGCTTTTTGGTATCGGTAGGTTTCCTTTATGGCATGACCTGCGATCCAAATTATACTGAGTAACCATGGAGGTACTGTGCATGAATACGGCACACCCGAATACAACGCACTGATTCCCGCAGAAACTCGAAAGCCAGGCTCACGCGCCGCCATTGTCGTCGATGTCTACCAAGTGGGCACGGTACGTGATTCCAAGTAACCTACAATGGAGTTGCTTACCGTAACTTATACGTTTATACCATGACCTGCGCTCGCAATTACATAGTCCTGCGGCTACGCAGTCCCGCTGTACGACTTTGTGACACATCGTACACAGCTCCTTCAAACTTTTAACAAAATCGAATCCGGTGACAGATCGCTTCCCGCTGCGAAGAGCCAAGAAGAACTTGAACAACAGCTACCCCCTTCCTGCGATCTCGACTACCTGAAAGCCAAAGGCGCCCCTGCACCTCGTACCCTCCGTGGGTACTGGCTCTTGAAAAACATGCGCTCTCTGGACGGTTTACCAGGCCTAGCTACAGCCCCAGATGCTATTCTTAGCATGATTCCTCAGAGTCATTTTGACAAAAACATTCGGCCGATGAAGCATAATGGAGAGGGAGGGCCAAATTATTCACAATTGGTGTTCGGAAATCACTTAAGCTTTGCCTCTGGCTTCATGTCTGGTACTGTCGTTGTGCTTGCGCTCGCCACTGTTCTAGGGAAGTTGAAGTTGTGAAACTCGTGTTACAGTAATGGTGTATTCCAATCAAAAACTCGGACCTGTGCAGCGAAACAAGTAAACTGGCGCTTATTCAGATCCACGATATCAGAAATACGTGAGGATACTCGACTTCATGTCATGTGATAGCTGTGCCATCTGGGCCCATCCACAAAGCCACCTGGAAATATCTGTGCGGCATGTCACTGAACTTCTCTGCATTACCCTAATACTGTGTTTCTACTCTTGCTCGTTCGATCCGGACTTTCAGGGGCTTCCGTGGGAGATTCAAGAGATACAGTTGGCAAACAACCGAGTTTCTCGGTCCAGGGGTCGCATGCGGAATACAATAGACTTTGCGTTTACCGGATGCTCGGGCCGAATAACAATTATTACGTGAGTTGAGCAGTCACGGTAATCTTCAACTGAGCTGAATACCACAATTCAGTCGTGTCCAGCTTATCCCGCTCTTGTTATGATTGCTTATCTTGCTTGCAATAGTCCAGGTGCGTTGTCTAACCTGATCCGCGCCAGTCTTGTGTCGACGCCGTCGGCGTTTCCTTTGTAACTTTTGGAAGAAAAATCCTAACGAACGGAACATCTCAGTCACACCAGAAAACCCTACTACCGCACAATGTGGGATTGACAGTTGTCTTTATCCTACTCATTTTGTAAGAGAGAGGCGAACAAGAACGCGCGTGGTGATTAAACACTCTTGCCATCGATCTCAGGTGCACGGCGATTTTGATCGTGCACAACTACGGTCCACAAGGGAGATCTGCCAACGATCTTGGATCCTTCCTTTATAACGAACTAGGTATTTGTCCCTCAATTACGTTTCAGTGCACTGTATTCAGAAGTTGTGCACATGTCTACAGGATGTCCGACTTGGGAGACGACACACCTTCGATTAAGCATCTGCTGATCGCTGCGCAATTATATGAGATCGTCACCAGACACGACAAAGGCGAAGCCGTCTGATATTCATTAATGTTCACAGTATTTACCGGTGGTGAAGAGACGAAGCCACAGTCCCTCAAAGTGCTGACGAGGCGTGCGAAACAATTATTGAAGGTGGGATGGCAGCTGGCATCGAAGACAAAAGAGAAAATAGGGTGCGTCGCGCCCATATAACCTATTTGTTTACCTCGAATAGGCACAAGAGACCACCGTTTTAAGAGCGGCAATTGAAGGCAACAGCGAGATGAAACGTTCCGAGAACAAGGCGAGCTGAGGCTCGAGCTGTCAGGCTTTCAGGTTTAGCATGACTCGTCTTGTTATTATGCACCCGATACTATCCGCTGGATGTCTACACGATGATCACAGCAATCGAATATACTAGAGAGGGACTTGTGGTGCTTTGCTTGCACGTGACTGTTACGCGACGCGCTCTTTAAGAAGGCTTCCCACGATGGACTTTCTATTCCAAAGTCTGTTGCGTTTCACGTTTCCTTGGTGTTATTTCGGCTGGCTATTCCAAGCAGGCCACGCCGTCCCCTGCGCCTTCAACAAAACACCGTAGAGAAGATTTTGAGCATCCGTGCCCCCACCGATCCGTAGCTTATTTTCCTTCTTCCGAGCTACCTCGAGAGTCCTTGCCTTGCTTTCTATCTCCTTCATATCGCCATCTCTCCCTCACTGTTCAATATCCACTTCGTCCAAGGTAATTGCGCATTTTCCTTGTAGTGTGCCGCCCTAGTTGTCATGGTATTTTTTTGCTCATACCTTCGTGCTGTAGACACCGACGGTTCGCCATGCATAAGCACTCTTTCTCCATCCCTGTAGCTCCCGCATCTGCACCAACCTCTCCTGCTGCACCCCGTCTTAATAGAATGGAGCGTGCGTTTGGGCTCCCGGTCACTCCGCAGCGCATAATTCGCCCTCAAAAGGCCCTATACCGGTCGCCGGTCACTCCTGCCAGCACCGCTTCTACGCCTTATACACCTCTCAGCCTTCGTTCCTTCTCAACGAATTCAAGTTCGACACTCAACACTCCAGATTCTGCAGCGAGCTTCAAGCGATTTCCTGCCATCCATTCTCCCGAAAACTTGGCTCAATCTACCGACAGGGACCTGACAGGTGTTGCCGTGAACTGGCGTTCACGCGCCAGCGAAAACGGTATCAAAGTAGCTACTGCCGACGATTCGAGCTTTGGCGACGACGAAGGTATGTATATGCGTTTCTTCGATGGTTTGATCAGCTCACCGTTTCAATTCCCTATCCGCATGTTAATTCCGATCGCTCGTACCATTTGGTTACTCTGATGAAAACATGGCTCCACTTCTAAACGCATATATGCACATCCGCAGCTAGCGACCTCACTCCTTCCGATGCGAGTTCGACACCTTTTGTAAATGAAGAATGTTAGTCATTTCCGGGAGCCTCCCAATTCGAGCTTTCTCTGATGGTCAACCTGTACAGCTTTGCTTTCCCCTCCTTTCCCTCCGACCCACCGCCGATCTCGTACACAGTCGAGCATTCACCCCATATGCTCGTCGGCGACCGCGCCTTCACACAGGACACCGGCACGGCGGGCCCTAGGAATCTTGAACACACCGCCACCTAAACCTACAAACTCTAACCAATTGAAATTTAAAGGAAGCATGACGGATCCCGCGCACACGCGCCGTCGCCCCTCTTTTGGACAGGTCTGTGCATAACCTTGCCATAAATCCCGTTAACTCTGTTGTGACTCATGTATTATGTACCCATTCAGATATCCACTGAGCTCTTCGACATCGATGAAAATGCTTTTGAACCGTACCCACAATCTTTTTCTTCCGCGACTCAACCGTTGGTTCTACAAGACCCCTTCAACGGCTCTGGATTGTCGACAATCACTGAATCTGTCCCACAGCACCTTCAGAGCTCATATCCCGAGATGTTCAATGTCTCCTTTACCAAGTCGCCACACACAGCTTGCTCAGTCTGTGGTTGCGCGGGCGATCGGGTAGCGATTCTTGTCCCCTGCAAACATCTACTTTGCTCCGCTTGCATGACAAGTGCTCTCAACATCGTGGGTGAGAAAGATATCCATTGTGCCGTCTGCAAGATGTTCGTCAATGATTTCGAGTTGCAAATTGTCTCGGACGACGACGCTTCGGCGTCCACCGTCAGTCAGAGACGCCTCCCTATGGCTTCAGATTTTACATCCTCACTGCTACAACAACGCTCGGTTCGAGGCGAGCTCGCACTCCCGCCAAGCACATTTGACCCAAACCCTTTACCATCCTTGATGAGCACTATGTCTCTCTGTAACCCTCCGATGCACCATGCGTCTCCGTTTTCCATTCCCCCCCAAGTGCAAAGAATAGAGAACGTTGTTCTCCGTATCGACAATGTTCCATGGGTGGGTTCGCTTGAAGCATGGGTCCTTCCCATATCTGATACCTTGACTTCAGGATATCACACCTCCTGTTGTCACTGCGTGGTTGAGGCATCCTATTATTCGTGTTCATATCCTCTTGGACCCTCGAGGGAAGACTTGCAGCCATGCCTATGTTGAGCTTGCCACAGAGGAGATTGCCAGAACAGCCCTTCGATCGGTCCAAAACTCGGTGCTCGGTAAAGGGAAGCGGGCGCGTGGGGTTACTGTCACCCTCAGTAGCCAGAGTGAGCTTATGCATGCAGTACGTCTATTTTGATAGAAATGGCGGGAAACTGAAATTTTTTGACCAGTTATTCCCGTCATGGAAAGGCGATTGGATTGGTTCTCGGCCCTCCATCTCCGGATTGCGGGATGAGCTTCCGTGTCTGATGTCAAAGCCAGAGCTCGATTCACTGTTAAACCTCATCCAACGGCCTGATGTAGGTTAAGTTGTTTTTGCCTAGTACTACTGTTCATTAACACGGTTCGTCGTCCAGTCACATTTCCTGAAGGTCCCTTCCCTTCCCTTCCATTTACTTATTAGCATCTTGTCCAAGTTCCCAGCGGACGTCGACAGCAGGGTCTTTTGGGAAGTTACGATCAGTGATTCATTGTTCTGTTCGTTTGTTTTCGGCATTTTCGTAGTTTCTGCTGACCGACTGAACTTTTGCAGACATCACCCGTAGTAAGGATGCGGTCCTCGTTAGCTGATATCGCAGCTAAAGTTTTGTTCTAGCTGCGCTTGATATCCTTGGGGCACGTTACCGACAATCTATCCCTCATGATGAACCTGAGCTTCTTAACGAGCTCTTGGAAGCTGCTATTAACTGCAGGGGTGAGTTTGGCTTGCACCAGTATTTCAACTGCGCATTATCTTGACTTTGTACTTCAAAGTATTCACAGAGGAGCAAGTTGCAACGTTGACGACAATCCACAAGGCTTATACTTCTGCCTTTTCCGCGCGACACGACTACCCTACAACCCACGTTCAGCCACCTCTCATGCCGGTCATGTGGGACTTGTCTTCTGCTGGGTCGCCATACGGCGCCCTTGCCCAAGAATTTGGACTGCCCGAAAATATTGTGCACGCGCTTGCTCAGAGACTTAACGGCTTCCGTTGACCGAATCTTGCTGGCCATTCCAAGTATCACCAACAGCATCATTACAGCACAAGCTTTACGACGAATCACGACCTCACTTTTAGTTTTCCCACGGTTGGCATTGACTGCCTTCATGTTTCTTGGTACCCTGGACTTCAAAAGGTTCTTCCCCTTGCTTCTATTTTGCGCAACATATCGGTCTTTTATTGCTCCGCTCACTCGACAATCCGCACCTCGCTATGGATTTGCATATTGTTCCCTCGCGTTTCGCATCATGTTCGCGTTCTTCCTTTTTTCCGACTCCCTGTAATGCCCCATAGCCATATGTTATGCTTGTATCGTAGACAGCTTTCCTGAACGTTGATGCTGGAAGGAGGTTCTGGTGTCTCCCTTGATTGGTGAGTTAGATTATACACGGTTGCTGTGACGTGGTAGGTGTGTGGGTGCGAAGGCAGAGCACAACTGCAGGTTATACACATCACTTTGAAGGTACAGAACGAGCGAGAGAGCTACCTAGACCATAAAATGAGAACGTTTCAGGTTGGGGTAAAACAACGATTTTTTTAGAGAGCATGAGCTGATGTGATTACAAATGGACGATATTTACCTCGAGGTAGTAAGATCGACGAGAACGAAGTCTTTACAGTAACGTTTTAACACCTAAACCTGTCACTCTCTCCCTCGATCAAAATTGTTCTACGGATGCATCATCCCACTTTCCCCTTTATCGTGTTCAAAGTGAATGACGTCACCGCGGACATTGACCTTTTCGTGCCTCGTATTCAAGTGAGGTAGAATGCAGAACGCGGTGACATACTCTCTTTAGTCTCGCTTCTTCATTACCGCGGCCCGTCGTGCGTTGCGTCCCCAAACACGCATGGTATGTCGTTGGCACCTCTCGAGTGGCGTCTGGCAAGTGGGTTTGAGCGCAGCACGCGACGACGCCAGACGTGCCTTGTATAGGTACATAGTGCTAGTACCTCTCAAGGCCGTTTCGGCTCGCGCGCACTTCTCGAGTGCACGCTCGTGCTATCGTGCTGCCCCGCACGATGTGCGCCGATGCCCATGCTTTGGGGTGGTGCGTCATGTCAGTGTCGAACGTACGCGTACGTGCATTGGGTAGTCATTGCCGTCGTTTTGGGGGGGGGCTAGACGCATGCGATCGCTGCGCCAACGACATGCCCTCTCGAGACGTGGGCGTGTCGCAGGGCAGTCGTCACGTCCTTGGAAGGACGGACCCGCTGCGGAACGTCTGGCATCCCGGTGCGTCGTCTATCCGTTGTTGGAGGGAGCGCATCGCGAAAAGGGAGTCGTCTCTGTGGTCGATATTCGTTGTCGCTGTGTGCGCCGTGTGAGATGGTGATGGTGGGAGCAGGGATGAGGGTGACAGTGATAGCACGAGCGGCGACTCTGTGTGTGCCTGCCCTGGAACGTGGGGTTTGGGGGAGACAGTGGATTGGGAAAACTAGGGCAAAGGGGTAGCTGGCTAACACCATCGGGAGGCACCGGGGCGTCCTCGTTCAGAAACCTTGTTAGTTATTGTTACCTATATAGATCTCCCGAGGCACGTATACGGCCCGCTCCTCCTGGGTTTGACGTGCGTTTGTACAGGTGACTAATCTTGCTCCGAGTTCCTCGGACTCGCAACCCCGTACACTCTCAGTCATCGATCTAGGTTTGAATATCCCGATTTAGACGGTACCGCTGTCCTGGCAGTCAAACAACTGCGGTCTAAATGCAGGTCTTTTTGTCGTTTCGACCGCCGGTCGAACATGCCATGTGAAAAAACGGCACCCCGAGCTCCGCCTAGTCCACTTTCGTAGACGAGTCCGCCGTGCCGTGGCAGCAGCACGATTCGTACCCAGTGCAAAACCGGCGTGGCGAGCAAGTGTTACCACGCGGTCGAACACTGCACCGCTTGGCAGCGTCCAGATACGTAGCACGAGCGGCATCTCCGAGCCACGACAGCGTATACGTGGCACGGCGTCTCGCGTAGGGCTTCCACGGCGATCCGCTTTGTGAACGATGTCGCGGCGAGGTACAGAGACACGAAACCGCTTTGAACCGCACCCGAGAGCGGGACCGTAGGCCGTCTGGATGGCTAGACAGATTACAGCCTGATGGGGACGAATACGCGCGTACAAACGTGGGCGGATGCGGGACACGCGAGGCATCGTGGTCCGCGGGGTGAACATGTATGTACCCCTTGGAGTCGATCGTGTTCGTGTAGCAGCGCTGTCTTCCGTTCCGTTCCGCAGCCATCTCGCTTCGACGTACACGTGGCAAGAGACTGGCACGCACCCTCGCATGCGGGCTGCACGAGCATACGACATGTATTTCGCGAGGCGCAAGTGAGACGAAGTAGAGCGCACGGAACCACTTGAACGCACCGGATAACGGGACCCGTCGTACACCTGCACAGTAGATTGCTGGGCAAGATCGACCCGGGTGCAATCGAACGCGAACGGAACAGCGGAATAACAGTACCAAGTGACTTGGCGAGTGTTTCAGAACCGTGAACAGGAACTTGAGCTGCAGAGAACACATCTGTCGTGCATATGCAGCTCTGTTCGTGCCATCTGACCGCGTTTACGAGGAGACGTTTCAACTTTGGGGCTTCCGCGTCTCAAGCAAGGCCGCACAGCCAAGCGTCGAAAACAGCGCATCGATGGAAGGAGGGCGTCTTTGAGAAAGAAAAGGGTAGGCATTACGAGTCTCTGCGTGCTTCGGTTATCGAACAATGGACGGAAGAACGCGCCGAATGGCTGGACGGGAGGAGAGGACTTCATGACAAAGGGGTAATTCTTTTCGCATAGACGTTGCCGTCCGGTCTCGTACAAGGAGACCGATGTCAGTTTCAGAATACGATATTTCCCGAAGCGAGACCAACCTGGGCGATAATTATTTAAAAGACCGGACTCAGCCGTCGGGAACGTCAAAGGGGAGCTTGAGATTCAGTACCTCGAGAGGTGTAGAACATGCAGACAAACGAAACAACGCACGAAGAGCAGACGAAACGCTCATGACGAACCCAAGTGAAACCATCAGAGAAAAAAGAGTCAATCGTTGTTCGTCTTCTCGATGCTCGCCATCTCGGTATGTTCGCCGGAACGTTTCACGTTTGCGGTTCGCCGAGAACGGCGGTCGAGCATCAAATACAAGGCGCCAATAGAGGGCGAGGGGCCGGGGCGGGTATCTGCTCTTCCCGAAGCACGTCGAATCATCAGGAAGACAAGACGACGAACGCGCCTCGGACGTCTTGTAGACACTCCAACCTGCCAATGAAACACACAACAAGGCCCGAAAAGCCCCGACGAAACGGACCAACACGGAACATAACGAACCCCTCGCAAGTGAAACCATCAAAAAGCCAATCACGCTTACCATGCTGCGACGCGTTCTAGAACCCATTCCTTATGGACCATGATCTGATTGCGTCCGAGTCACCCGAGTTCCGGCATATCATGTGCTCCTCACCAAATGTTTCACCCTCCCTCTGGGCGTTGGGCTTCTAAAGTCCCGTGCTTGTACAGGAACGGCGGGCGTCGGGGGCGATGGTCGGCAAAACACGGGGCGCAGCATGCGGCGGCGCTGAACAGCATTCCATACGCACGTCATGTCACGTCGGTGGAGCATCGGCGGACGACAAACCGTGTGGTTCGAGAGGTAGTAGAGGGCGGTGGAAAGTGCAGATCGAGATCGTTCACTAGACATACAAGCAGTGGCATCAGCCATGCTTACCACGCCTGTCGATCGGTATCTGTGGCCCAGTCCAACCGGTTCCGAGTGACTGGTGGCATTGAGCATGACAGCTGACCGACGTTTTTGTTCCTAACTCACAGGCTCTCCTGGGCGGCCCGTCGACTCGGAATGATGCACTCGCACGTTCAGCCCCGAGGCATTGAGATGGTGTCGTCGCCAACAACCCGCGCGCTGCAGACATCGAATGGACCCTGGCTGTGCACCGAGGACCATCAGCCATATGCTTTTTCTCCTCGGTCGGTCGTCGCCCGAGCTCAACGACGTTGGAAACGCAGATGCCGTCTGGAGCGACATGGCATGGAAAAGACCGGATCAGTCCTACAGCAAGATAACGGAGCGCGTCGGATAGATCTCACGGAGAATAACAAAAGTGTTCGCTCGCAAATAGATGTTCTGAACATGTGATTCCACGCCGGCGATAGTAGACCCCACTCGAGAATAATGGTATGGCTCGCGCTGATCCGACGGCTCATTCGTGGTCTAACATGGACAGATTGGCGCCCGTGGATGCTTCTCCTAGTATACACAAATGGTATCATCGTACAGCCTTGTTACGAATCGAGTCCGATCAGCAAGGAAGAGGGGGTATACGGAACCAACGGCGGGAGAAGAGTGCGAAAGAAAAAAAAAATAGGTAATAAAACGATGCACATCAGAGATCCCATGAAGCGTGAACGTCGTGAGCAAAGGACACTTGTACTCGTGAGAGCGCACTCCACTCTTGGGTCGAGCGGCCGAGCAAAAAGCCCTGGATGGCGGTGGTCCAGTCTTGGAGATCGTCGAGCGCACATTCGTGGGCAAAGTCGTCTTGAAGAGGGGTTTTCAGAGGGGCCACTTGGGACGTCATGTGGCGTTCTTGTTCGTAAGCGATCGAGATGGACTCGACGCTGCATGATTTTAGTGCGTCCAGCGTTGATGATAGATCATCGGGGAGGATACGCGACGCATTGATATGCACGTGTGAGACACGAGGCAAGGACGATGTAGACTCGGGGAGCGGCGCGAGCGCAGTTCCCAGCTCGAGTGCACGAAGCGACGCACATGCACGGAGCCACGCGGAACACGCGTGTGACTCAAACGGGGTATCGGTAGCATACATGCTGCCGGTGAGGACGAGTTTCTCGAGAGAGGACGACGCGGGCTGTTCGAGGTCGATGTTGGTGTCGCAGCCCAGCCACGTGTCGCGTATTTCGAGCGTGCGGAGGGAGGGGAGACGGAGGAGGTTGGGGAGGGCGAGGTCGCTTCCCAAGAGGGGGTGCGGTGGGACGTCAAAGTCGTTGGTGATGATGGGAACGTTGTACGGGACGTCGCAGGGGTCGACGTGCATGGCGGAGCGGGTGATGCGGGACATGGCGAGATGGGAGAGGGAGGGCAGCGAGGCGGCAAGAGCGACGACGAGGCGCTCGGAGCTAAGCGGGGGAGATCAGCGGTGCACGGGACAAGATTGCGCTCGGCAACTTACAGAGGAGCGGTGTCTTCGGTGCCCCAACAGCTGATCTCGAAGGCGTGGAGGTGGTGCAGACGGGCGAACGCGGGGACTGCTTTTTCGGGGTCGAGGGAGGAGGCGAGGGAGAGGGAGAGGGCGTGAAGACGGGAGCAGGTGCGGAGGAGGGCGAGGATGGGGTCGGTGGAGTGAGCCCCTGTGGCACCCTTTGTGCAGATGGCGAGGGATCTGACGTATGCGCCGTACTGTGCCGGGACGTGGCGGACAAAGGCGGAGAGGGACGCCGCGGAGGGGAGGGAGACGTCGGCGAAGATCGCGGGGAGACAGAGTGCGCGGGCGTCGGCGGAGGTAGCGGAGAGGGCGCAGACGGCGCTGTGGGGGAGACGGAGGAGGACGGCGAGGTGGAGTTCGGTGGGGAGTCGGTGCCAGGACATGGTGGGGGATGGGGAGACGGGACGGGATCGGAGGGGGTATTTATTTGCAAGGGTGCAAATTCCAGGTTTGTCGGTCTAGCGAGCATGTCGTGTTCGTGTTCGTCGGGGCGTCACTTTGATCCGATTCACAAGGACTCTGTGGACTCGGAATCATCTCTCCTATCATCCGGCGTCTTTCCGTCCGACACGGCACTCGTCTTCCTTTCCCACGCCCGAGATTCGATCTTGTCTCCCCCATCAACTACTCTTCTGCGCTCTCTCCTGTGCACCCCCGCCGATGCGAGGCACACTCTCTGCGCCGCAATATATCTCATTTTTTCGTACGTACATCGGCAGCCACGCCATGTCATCACGTTTCACCGCACCACTATTACGACGTTTCATGTCTTGCCTGCCCCCGCAGCTTTGGCATCCTCGGCCGCAGCGACCGCAGGGTTCACCTTCTTGCCGTCCTTCCACCGGATGCGCGGCGGCGGGGCTCGGTTGCGACGCCCCTCGCGTGATCGCACGCGGACGACTAGGCAGGGGGGTTACCGTCGCCCGTCAGTCCGCATCGCAAATCGGCTCACCATGCGAGTGAATAGCACACGACACGCAATATGCGATTTTGATGTACAACTTGGGAATGACGTATTCTTTTCAAGCGTGAGGGCGGCTGCACCAAGACACAACGCAGATCATACCAGGGTAGACGCTCGCCTCGCTGATGTCACGCACGGCAGCGCTCTCGACCATGTTTCGCACCGTGAAGCGCTTGATCGCCTTGTCTTTGCCAACGCACCGCGAGCAGTTGGAGCAGCGCACGAATCCGACGTGGCCCCGCCCCTTCTTGTTGCGGCCGCCGTTTCTTCTCTTCTTGGTCTGTTTGAAACGTGTGAGTCATGCGACATGAATGGCGAGCGGGTAGGGAGAGACGAGATGGCATCCATCCATACCAACGTCCTCCCATCCATCGTGTCCCACCGTCGTTTCCCCGCATCGAATGGGCCCCAGCACGGAAATAGGTTGCACGTCAGAGACTGGGCTTACCATGTTGCAGAGTCTCGTGTCTTGACGGTGGTCGGTTGTCCCGTTCGATACCTTTCCTCCTCCATCCACGCTCGGCATCCTCCGGTGTTGTTTCCCACGATCAAGCCTAACCTGCCCTGAGTTCTTGTGCACATAGCCCACTGTGTATTAATCCTGTGCCGACGTACAAAGAAAAAAAAAAAAAGATCCGACAGCGATGGAGTCTTCCTTTCAGAACACGATCTCGACCTCGACCTCGTCCCTCGGGTCCACGCACTGTCGTCTCAACACAGCCTGCTCCTCCATACTCTTGAACACCTTGCTCAGCGCAAACTTGGCGTCGCACGCTATCCGAAACTCGTCCACACGCGGCGATTGCAGGTGTGACAGATAGATCAGGATCTCGAGTGCGTCCTGTGGGAACACCCAGCGTCGTTTGATTAGCCAACGGGACGCCACGTCCAACGTGCAACGGACCTCCACACGCAGTTGGACGCCTTCCGTGAGCGTCGTAAACAACATATTCTCGACCTCCTCCCTCGGTGCGTCCAAGAGATGTGACACCTTGGCAGCAGCGAAAACGGCAGGCGCAGACGATGAGTGACGTTGCAGGTATTGCGAGTTGAACGCGTCCAGCGACACCTCGTTCGGCTTCAACGCGGCCACGGATGCTTCGAGGACAGACCTGACCGGCTCGGGAGCGTCGCTCACGGAAGCCGCTGCAACGAATCACATTGATAAACGCGCAGAGATGGACGGACGGACGGACGGACCTTTTCTCGCTAGTTGCACGATGCGGACATGCACTTCAGGATGCTGTGGATCACAGGCGTGCGCTAGACGCAGCGCTCGCGCGGCCTTCAAGTATTTCTCTACAAACCGTGTCAACGTCCCGTCCACATACGCTCCACATACGCACTCTGCCGTATCGCAACGTCAAACGAGGTCACGTTCACGTCCATGTCGTCCTTGCCAAACTCGCCCAGCGACGCAAGGAACTTGCTCGCCCGCTCCAACGGGTCATCCACCGCCACGAGTTTCAACCCCTCTGGATCGTCGTCCTTGGTCGGGGGTGCTTCCAGTCCCTTGTCTTCGTTCTGTTTCACCCGCAGGCCTATCCGGAAAGTGATATGGTATGTACGAAAACGGTTAAAACGATGCCTGAATTCACCCTTTTGTGAGCTCGCGTCGTCATAGTCTGGCAACGTTTCCGCCGTCGCCTTATGCGCCGCCTTCTTTGCCTTGTTCAGCGCTTTCTTGGACTTTTCGCCGCCGGACGGTTCTGCCAAGAGAGATAGGTCAGGAAGAACGCATGGCATGATGTGCTCGAAGCCTCACCCGGCGGATGTAGTGTTTTGATTATCGAAGGATCATCGTAGAGCAGAATCCATATCTGGCGACGAAACGCCGTCAATGTAGGGTACTTGCGTAAAAAAGAGGCGTTACTCGAGCACTCCACACCGCAGCGTGGATGTATGCAGGGTTGGAATGGAGATCGTCTTCCCAGGCAAGCATCCTATAAAAGTGAGATCAGTTGCTGATGGAACCGTGGTTCTTGGCGCCGGACGATGTGGACGCACGCAACGTAAGAACCGAGCATGCTCCTGCGGAGCGAATACAAGTGGAAGTCGTATTGCTCTTCGCGGAAACCATGGAACAACTAAAGGGCAAGGAGGTTCTAGCGCCGGGCGAGCGTATCGCATAGCGAAGCCTGTACCTTTTGGATCGCATAGTACGTCTTGAGCGCGAGGTTGTACCTTTTCAATCGTCTTTGCGTGTCGGCAACTTCGGTGAGATAATGCAGTGCTTGCATCTCGAGCAGGTCTACGCTGGGGGTGGCACCTTTCTGAAGAGGCGGTCAGCAGTGTCGCCAGAAAGGGGTATGCACGTGGTGGGTACCTTGGTGAATAACGCCAAGACCTCGTCTGCTTCGTTGATCATCCCTGCGCGCAGACGGTATTTACCGGCTTTGGTGTTCACATACCGATCCTGTCCGTCGAGTTTCCGAGCATCGTCCATGGCACGCACGGCGCCATAAGGATCGCCAGCGCGCTTCAGCACACGCGCCTTGGTCATGTACAATTCGGGCAGCGTCGGCGTGTGTTCCATCGCAACGTCAAGAATTTCCAGCGCTTGTTCGTATTGTCCCAGAGTCGAATAGTGTTGTGCAAGGAAGTAGAGTGTCCAGAGGTAGTATGTGGGATCGGGGGATGTGGATGGTGGTGTTTGATCCTTCGGGGAGACGTTGGAACGGATATCTTCGACGATGTCTTGGATCGCCTGGAGTTTGAACGGGTCAGTGTAAATGGTTTTGACGTCGCTGAAGAGGGAGGGTATCCCTTTCTCAAGTGCTCGTTCGAGGTAGGGTTTCGCCAATTCCTTGAACTTTTCGCCTAGAGACGGTTTGAAAGACGAAGTTGACGATATCATCCTGGCTTACCCTCTGCGATAGTGAGAGCGAGCCGTCGATGTGTGTTTGTTTTGGGGTGCTTTGACGAGAACTTTTCGAGGATGCCAAGGGCTTTTGTTCGCGACTCGTCCGTCAGGCTGTCTTTCATGGCGTAAGATCGCGTCGATAGAGGTATACATTAGGCGCATTACCAAAGTCGATGCCAGCGTTGGTAAGGAAGCCCTTGTAATAGTCTTGACTGTCTGGATTCTGGTCGATCAGCTCTCTCCATGATTGTTCAGCTGCCTCTGTCCATTCCTCCATTTGTGCGCTGTCCGCGTTGGGGGCACATTTTAGTTTGCCGAAAAGACGTGCTTGTATGCGGAATCAGTGGCGTGGAAAAAAGATATCCATAGTTCTTACCCCTGCATTCAGCGACCACCGGACGATCGACCAGCATTCTATCCTTTGACTTTATGTCCAGCAGGGCCAAGGCCTCCCGAAATTCTCCCAGCTCTTCCAATACGCGGACATGGAAAAAGACGAGCTCGGCGTACTCGGTATCGCGTGCGGGGACATTCTGTTTGTGGCATGAGGGAGATAGCGAGAAGACGGTCAGATCGTACCCGCAAGAAGGCCTCCATGTGGTCTAGGTAGCGTCTCGCCTCTGCTGCATTGCCGGCGAGCTTGTATGCGAGGGCGACGCCGATCCAGTGGATGCGCGAGTAGGGACGCAAGCGGAGCATGTGTAGGCGCGACTCGACGAGCGCGTCGTATTGGCGGGTATGGGTCTGGAGGATCGACGTTTCGCGGATGATGTTGAAGTTGTCCTGGGATGGTGTCAGTGCGGTGAGCGGAGATGGCCGCGTGGGATGACCACCTTGTCGATCTTGAGGGCCATGGTGTAGGACTTGAGGGCCTCCTCGTAGTTGTGCTCGCCCTTTTGGACGAGGGCCCAGACGTGCCAGCATATATGCGACTGAAGGTCTCTGCGCATGCCGTCCTTGATGAGGGCGATGCCCGGCTCGCGCTCGCCGAGGTGGACCATGACGAGGCCCTTCATGCACATGGTTTCTGTGGGGGATGAGCGGAGACGCGGGGAAGGGACGCGCACGGACCACCATGGTGTGGCGATTTCTTGAGGATCTGGTCTGCGATCTTGCGGCCCTTTACGAGCTGCTTCTGCTCGTAGGCCTGGAGGAGCTCGGCGAAGAGCTTGCGCTCCTTTTGTGCGAGGGTCTGCGAGGACATGCTGGGTGCGCTGCAGTCCGGCCGAACGGAGTTTCATACGGCAGAGTCGGAGTTGCTCACAATCCAGTCTCCGACCGGAGAACGCGCCCGGACGCGTTGGGGACGTGCCCGTCGACGACGACGATGGTGGCACAGACGCGCACAGCCACGATGCCCGCCAAGAGGCTCGGGTTCAGCGACAAGCTCGTCGGCAAGTCGCTCTCCACCGACGCCCTGCTCAAGAAACTCCGCGCCCTCCACACCGAGCTCGCCGAGCTCGACCAGGAGCTCGTCGACGTCGCCTCGCTTGGCCCCGTCCGTACCCAGCTCATCAACACCTCCCTCCTCCTCCACAAGGACAGGGGCGTCAAGGCCTACACCGCCTGCTGTCTCGCCGACGTGCTCAGGCTCTACGCCCCAGACGCCCCTTACACCCAGAACGAGCTCAAGGACATCTTCCAGTTCTTCTTCCGCCAGCTCTCCGCCGGCCTCAGGGGCACCGACGCCCCCTACTACAACGAGTACTTTCACCTCCTCGAGTCCCTCTCCACCGTTAAGAGCGTCGTCCTCGTGTGCGATCTCCCACACGCAGACGAGCTCATGTCCGAAATATTCCGCGACTTTTTCGCCCTCGTCCGACGCGACCTCGCCAAAAAGATCGAGCTCTTCATCGCCGACATCCTCGTCGCCCTCATCGACGAGTGCCAGTCCCTCCCCAGCGACGTCTTGGAGACCATCATGGCACAGTTCCTCGACAAGAACACGGTGCGTCCCCGTGCATCCCTTCCGTGCCTTCTCCCTCATTCCGTCCCGTTAGCGTATGGATCAGCCCGCTTTCAGACTCGCGGTGCAGATCTGCAACGCGACGGCGGACAAGCTGCAGCGTCACGTCTGCCAGTACTTTACCGACATTATCGTCACGAATTCGCGCGACCTCGAGTCCGACGGTGATTTCGACGACATACGCACCGCGCACGATCTCGTCAAGCAACTCAGCAAGTCGTGTCCCGCTTTGCTACACAGCGTCATACCACAGCTCGAGGAAGAACTTCGTGTGGACCAAGTCCAGGTGAGATTGATCGTCACCCAGGCCCTCGGAGAGATGTTTGCAGACAAGGGTGGCCCCGATCTCATCAGAAAGTATCCAACCACGTGGAACGTGTGGTTGATGCGCAAAAACGACAAGGTTGCCGCCGTGCGCCTGAAACTGGTCGAAAGCGCGAGGGGTCTGCTCTTGAACCTGCCTGAACACAGAGAGATCGTCGAAGGCAAGCCCCCATCTCAGCACCGATAGACCGCACCCTTGACGTCCTCCCGAATAGAAGTGCTTCAACTCAAACTCCTCGATCCAGACGAGAAAGTTCGCGCTGCGGTGTGCAGAGTATATTTCCAGCTCGACTACGAAACAGCGTTGCACTCTGTCTCGGAGGCACAGCTTCGGGCAGTCGCTGGTCGTGGCATGGACAGGAAACATGCTGTCCGTGTAGAAGCGATGAATGCGCTTGGCAAGCTATACAGTCTTGCATACCCAGAGATGTAGCTCTTACCTTCTCCACGAGTATTACCGTCTAATGCATTCACGCCCAGCGAGAACGGCGACTCCTCTGCGCTCAGACATTTCGCGTGGATTCCAAACGAGATATTGCACATCTCCAACATGACGTCCGAAGCCAAAGCTGCTGCAGAACAAGTCATCGCCGATTATGTCCTCCCCCTGCCTTCCACTTCTACAAGTTCCGCCTCCACGTCGAAGAGCGTTGAGGTTGACGAGTTAGCATGGACGGATCACTTGCTCAACATCATGCAGCATCTGGACGACCTCGGCGTCAACACGATTCTGAGTATGAGCGGAGTTAAAGCAAAGTGCGTCGATCGATTTTCTCAATGTGAGCAGCAAAGATCGATGTCGTCCACAGTCGCCCGACCATGTATGAGCATTATCTGCAGGCGTGCATACAGAACAACGTAAGCCCTTGGTGGATATTCGTCCTAGTCTTCCTTATCGGAGCATTAGGGAGGCGTCATTGACGAAAACGAAGAGGCAATCATACAACGCCTAAACAACGTGGTCAAGCACCTGTCTCGTACGTGATCTTCAGGGTCCTATTCCATACTCTGACCCCGGTACCAGGTCAATTCCCCGATCCTGTCAAGGCAGCCGAGGATCTGCACGACTTTGCCAAAGCAAACGAAAATAGATTGTACAAGCTACTCAAGACTTGTGTGGATCCTCAGTCCGATCTGAAGAGCATCGTGAAAGCTTCGAACGAGTTTCTGCGACGCGCAGAGCAATCACTCGAGTCTGCGCTCCTGACGATGACCATCTTTCTGCGTCGTGCGACGCTCCGAATCGTCAATCAGTCGTCCATTTCGACTCTCATCAAGAAAGTCCAAAAGTCGACTCCATCGTCGAAACATGCCCAACAACTTTTAACTTTTATTTCGAAACACTGTCCGATGCTCTATAAGCCCCATGTCAGCGAGCTGACAAAAGCAATCGCCGACGAGCGGAACATGCTTCTGGTGGAGGTTGGCATGCATGCACTCGCAGCCGTGACGAAAGCTGATGAATCCCAAGCGGCATTGGACAAGTATGTTTCTTTACTCTCTTTCGGCGGCTGGCTGACATGTCGACGTGCAAGACGCACGCTAGAACGCATAACGCGATTTGCACTTGGAGAAAACCCAAAGGTTGCCAAGTTTGCGGCCCGATTCCTGGCTTCTTTGAAGGACCATGAAGATGCATGTGTGGAAATTATTGAAGTACGTCTTTGTCTATGCCCGATGTTACGATTTGCTCATTGCCTCAAGTCCATCTCGGAGAAGCTTCCGGAAGCTACGCCAGAGGAACTCGTCGCCTATACGACCGTTCTAGCGCAGATGGCGCGCTTCAAGCCCACCGCGTTTGAACATAAGAGTGACACTATCATGGCGTTTTTGATCAAGAAATTGCTCATGGGTCGACGATCGAAAGAGCCAGTAAGGATGTTGCACTTGATCCTCTCCGGATAGATACCTGACTGTGATCAAGGAGGAAATGGACGTCGATGACGACTGGGTGCAAGATGACAAGATGACACCAATACAAAAAGCTAGGATCCTCGCGTTGAAAGTTTGTCGGAATCGGTGTCTTGCCAATGCGTCTGCAGAAACTGCAGTGGAGCTTGCTACACCTGCGCTTAAAATGTTTTCGACGTTACTTGAGCACTCTGGATCGTTTTCGGCAGACGCACCGGACAGGTTAGGTTTTCGAGTTAGCACGCTGCCCGTGACGTCAGGCTGATGCATCACACTCAGTCCGCAGGTCAAGTCGCGCATGCGACTACAAGCTGCTGTGTCGCTTCTACACCTTGCTACCGTCGACGCGTTTGCAAGCGTGATAAGTGGTAACTTTGTATGGTTAGCTATCACTGCCCAGGTAAGGTCCTTTTAAATTGAAATTCTGGTGGTGACGTTTCATTTCCTCAGGACCCATGTTACCATGTCCGAATAATCTTTTTAACAAAACTTGTTTCTCTGCTGACCGTCCGTAAACTTCCGCCACGTTTTAACACGATACCCTTCCTAACGATCCACGATCCCGAGGCCGATGTTCGAGACAGGGTAAACTCCAGTCTGTGAGATTTGGTGCTGAACATTGAAGCTCGTTCCAGGCTATAGCTTATATTTCGTTTATCTCGAGATCTGTTCCACCTGCTGCACGCGTCGATCAACTTGAATTAATATTCATCCGTCTCCTTCATCTCCTTGCGCACCATCCTGATTTTTCTACCGCCCACGAAAACATGCAAGAGATGGCAAAGTGGGCCTTCGTTCTATTTTTCCGTCTGGGTCCAGTCTCACCCGCTCGTGACGTCTTTTTAGATATATCGAGTTCTACCTTGACTTGGTTGCTAGCTCTGACAATATCGCGCTCCTTTACCACCTTGCGATGAAAGCCAAGACCGTGCGGGACTCGGAATCGCATACATTCAGCGAGGTGTGACGGTCCTTGTCCAACTCCAATGCGTATGTTGATGTTTGCTGCGTACGATTGAATCTAGAACCTCTATACGATGGCAGAACTCGCACAAGAGCTGATCAAGGCCCGCGCGCAAACTCGCTCGTGGACCCTTCAGAGTTACCCCGGTAAAATTAAATTGCCCTCGGACATTCTGCGTGCACTTCCGAATCCAGACGCTATTTCCAAGGTAACTGATATAATTTTACGGATCTCATGGATGATTCATACTGAGAACAATGCAGGTTCTCAAAACGCAATACTTGTCCGAGGAAACGATCAGTTGGCTGAAGGAAATTAGGGGCCACAAGCCAGCCGCGGTCAATAAGGTGCGCCGCCAACCAAATTATATGCGCCTTCGTGATCCGCTGACGCGTTCTTTTGTGCTGTAGGAGAAGAAGCGGGAAAAGAGAGAAGAAAGGGACGGTAAGTCCCCGCCTGCGAAGCGCAAAGCTTCTCGCCCTCGCCAAAACGGCGCATCAAAGTTGGTGTGCGACGCGGAGTACCGCCTTTTGCTGACGTCAACTTGCTGTTAGGCGCATCAAGAAGCACAAGTCCGCGCGGTGGAACAGTGATCAGTCTGAATCAGAAGAAGAACCGTCGTCTGATGAGGAGTCGGTGCCCGATCAATCACAGAAAGCAACGTCCCCGAGACGCTCCAGTTCTGTGATGAGCGAAATCGGTCGGGAGAGCAACAAAGAAGAGGACGGCGGTGAACCATCAGAACGGGAGAAGAAGTTCGGCCGCAAAGCAAGAGTGAAGGCACAGGTGAGTCGCCGTCCAGTGCCGTCCAGTGCTCACGGCGTTGATCGTTGACGTGTGGTCGAAAAGGAAAAGATGAGCAAGCAAGTGAAGAAGGGTGTAACACGGCCGAGGACATCTTGACTTTTTTTTCTCTTTCTTTCCTCGACGACGCAGATGGACCGTATACAGCCTATTTGTGATGACCTTGTATTGCTATGCATGTTCTGTCGCTCTCGTAAATGCCTACGCTTTAATTCACCTTTGTTCGCTGTCCGGATTGGCTACACGATGTACTACTACGTCGCAGAGGTTGTGATGCAATGTATCATTCTCACGTGTGCATGAGAAAAGGAACAAAAATAGGTTTGCCAGATCCACGGGTACTTTGAGTTGCTTTTCTAATGCATACAGCATTATGGTACTATACGACACACATGGCACATTGCACGAACGATGATCAGCAGAAACTGGAAGGTGAGTGGAGGAAGGTGAGCGTCTCACTTTGCCAGCTCCTTCTCTCGAGTCTCGACCGCTCGACAATGGCACTGCATCGGATAACGCTTGAACGTTCCTTGGATCAATACAGTCATCCACCGGCACTTGAAACAAACACCTGTAGTACACAACAATTCTGTAGATCTCAATCATTAATTATGGTCAGAGTAGTATATAGTTGAGTTCTATGGGTCACAATAGTTCTCTGCACATAAGTTGTACTTTGTGATGTTCTGATCATATTTCTTGGGTGAAAATTTAACTAATAGCTATCTACTCATTGAACTATGTGGGCTAGAAAAGTAAAAGTATCCATGACATGTGTAAACAGGTTTGATAAATAACTTTGCAATGTTTGATCCAGAAAGTTGTTGTTGTGTGTTTTGCCAGGATGATGCCAGTGAGGCCTGTGAGGCCTGTGAGGGATGTCTGGTGAGCACCACCAAACACTATCATTATCTTATCAGGAAACATGGCCAAGTGTACATAAGCACTGGCTGGGCAGGAAGGATGACAGGCTCCACCAAAACCAGTGAAAGGGGCTCTAGAGAAAGTAATCCCCAAACCTTTGGTTGAAAGAGCAGGCGGTTACAGTGGGAATGGTGGGAACACGAACGTCGGAAACGAAGGCAGGGAGTCCGACAGCGGTGGGAGTGAGATGAGTTGCTAATTTTGGTAAACTAGTAATGAAGCGGAGATCAATATTTGCTTATTCATCAACAAGATATACCTTTTTAGTAGTGTTTCAAGTGCCAGGGTGTCGTGATAACATGCACATTCCTGTAGGCCAGTTTCCTGTAGGTTTGCTCTGATGGATCCTCATAAAATGCTCTCAGTTCTAAGTAGTGATACATCATTACGAGATCTAGTGGCCCGATCTTGATAAAGCATAAAGTTGTACTTTTTGCATGCTCTACAATTTTGGTGTTTCAAGTGCTGGTGGATGACTGTACATTATGGTGTCAGGTTGCCAGCATCAACCTATAACCCTAGATCCGTTGCTCCCGGGCCGTTTCACAGAGGAAGAAAGGAGGATGCAGGGTCAGAAATTTAAATTTACGTTGAGGCCTGCGGGCTGGGTCGGTGTCTCGCCGAAGAGGACCACATCACTGAAATAGCAGAAGCGTGTTAATCCCATCTAAAAGAATTATAAGTAGATTATAAGCCATTATAAGACCATTATAAGTTACATAATTGTATAGCATGGTCCGTATATTTCTGTGATCCATTTTAGTCGTGATGCGCCACCTCCAGGGCTCCAAATTACCGGATAATCTTAGGCCCGAGGTTCTGACTCTACATATGCGTTAACTATGACCGTCCTCGACTTGGCGTAAAACGCATTCGGTAGGCAAGCCGGTTCAACTTCGCAAAACGCCTCCGTGGACCTCCATGTCGCTCAGCGTCGACACGATTTTTGGCCCATTGTACTGGGGTAAGCCTCTCAGTCTCCCTTCTTTGGAACATTTGTATTGGTTGCTCACGCCGTCGGTCGCAGGTTTCGCCATTTCTACACTGTGAGCTTTCAGTCGATGATACTATGAGTGTCCCGCGTGCAAGTGCTGATCGTTGATCTGCGTCCTTGACAGGCTCGTTGGCCCGACGATGATCCAGGGGTACATGTACTACAACCATACACGGGACCCACTGAGCTTTCGAATCGTGGTGCGTGCGACGCGTCGGCCTCATCCCCGTCTCCACGCGACGTGACTCATCGATCGAGGTTCGCCTTCCGTTCCACAGGTAGCGCTGATGCTGTGGGTCTCCACGGGAAAATATATAGTCGGCTGGGCGCTGATGGTGGAGCATCTCTCGTAGCGTCCTAGACTTGTCGTCAACGATAGTGATCGCGGCCACCGTGTCCTATTACTTTGTGATTGCGTTGATCCGCTGGTTTCGGCGTCCACGACTGACGGCTGCGTCGCTAGGTTGTCCACGCTGGCGACTATACCACGTTTGACTCGATTCAGCCGTGAGCGTTTGGATCCGAGGTGACACGCGAGCGTGGTCGTTGATGTTTTGATTCGCGCAGAGAATGGGTCGCTGAGACTATGTTGACGGCGATCGTCACATGCATGTACGTCATTCATGCGGTTGCTTTCTTGTGATGTATTAATGCGATACTCGGGGCACGGGTAGCGCACAGGTCTTCTTTGCCACGCGCATCCGGATAAGTACGCCTTTGTTCTGCTTTGAAAGGGACCTGGCATTCATTCGGTGTCGTTGGGTTTCGAAAGTCATGAAAGCGTGTATGGTATTCGGGCGGATGGAACGAGCGATTCCGGGAATCATAGTGGGCTTCCATCGTTCGCCTATGCATTGGGTTGAAATTGACATAGAGATAGACGTGCACGGCGCTTCTTTCGCTAGGTGAGTGGTGTATGTTTTCACGTGCGCATAGTGACGTCGAATGGTACCTGCAGTGGCAGGTATCGGCAAGTGTTCTGTCTCGCAACGCATGAGTACCGGGCTGACTTCTAGCAGCAAAAACGGTGACCATAGGGACACATTCTCCCGCTGAACTCGCTGGGATACAAATGGTCGTATGTCGTTTCGATGTCTGTTTCCGCTAACGCTTCATCGCATTAGATCGCCACTTCGCTCGAAGAAGGTCTGGCTTTCGTGTCGGACATCTTTACGACCTGTACGCTCTGTATTATTCTTGCGTCCAGCCGCGTAGGTTTGCGTGGGTTAGTCCAAGCAACTTCTCCTCGTAACACTCATGCGAATTCGTCTTTAGGAGGACGCCCCAGATTCATCGACTATTCGTCTTAATCCTCAACCGCGGGATATTGGTGACGATTCTCCAGATTGGCGCGCTCATCGGATTCGTGGCCAAGCCCGGCTACCTGTACTGGCACGTATCACGTGGTCCGTTTCTGGTCCAAGCACTGAATGTGATCGCCGGTGTTCACAGGGTTCCTTTCCACCTCTGTAAAAGCAAGCTGTACACGAATACACTACGTGAGTCGTGGGTCTCATCTCGATCCTGATGTCGCGTCTGACGGTGTTCTCGGTCTAGTTGCCATGTGAGTCGCTCTTGGCGGGCCGATCCGACACGTTGTACAACGTGTTCATTCCGAGTCGCCCAGGCTCAACTCCCGCATGCAAGCCGAGCGCACAGCGCCGCGGACACCCCGTCTCGGCCGGAGTCTAGCCCTCGAGGTGAGCGTTTGGCGGCTGTTCCGCGCGTGTAAGGCGCCTGAAACACGCCAGGACGTTTCGAGCGGAGAAGCAACGAACCGCCAAGTGCGCGGAGAGATCCCGGATCGAGATCGAATGCGAGCATAGGAGAACGTGAGGGTGAATTTAGATGGGCTATTTGTGCCAGTGGCGCCGGAGAAGCACTCGGGGCGTTGATTGAGGTGGTCCCGAAGATCTGGCGGGAGAGATGAGCGTGTCCGTGTTTGAGGCTAACTTTGCAGTATAACACTAGGTCCCCGAACGCGATGGGATCTGCGTGTTCTTCGTGGAGGGCATTACAAGAAGTGCATTCTACACATGAAGCTTTGGCGCATCCCTGAGCACGACCGGTCCGGACAATTACCGGTAGATACGCATACTGCGTACATACTGTTCACTCTCACTTAGTCTACTGTACATCTTATCCTGTGTCTCGTTAGACTGGATCCGATAGAGATCCCTTCACCTCCTTTTCGTACTTGATATATCCTATTTTGCTCTATGTCTCGCAGCACACCTCAGTCCGTTATTCACGCACGACGACTGAGACCGCTGTCCCTCGATAGCTGTCGTGCCCGAACTGTGCTATTCTATCAGACAGGACGGACGACGTTCTGACATTTTGGATGGAGTACGGACGATATACGATGTGTGTCTGAGTGGCAGGACCATGCAGGATAATGGGTAGATGCCTGAGATATATAAAGAAGAGGATTCTACCGCAAAACACAACCAGGTGGCCAACAGTCGTAATGCGGAATGTGAAACAGTGAGATGCTGTGTAGCGCTGTGTAGCGTAAGTTAGCATTGGGAGGTACAGCCACACCCTTCCAATGATTCAGAAAAAGTGTGCATGACGATAGTAATGTTTGAGTGACAGAAAGATGGCCGATCCATATTCAAGATGTGAGATGAGATGTTACACGAATATCATATACCCCAGCGAGAAATAAAGTTCTATAAGCAAAGGGATGAGATGGCATGTATATGAAAGTTGCGTACGACCGACCTCCAAGTCCTGCGATGTCGCAACGCCAAGGACAAACTTTCTGTTGGAATCCGTCACTAACTTGTCATCAGTCAACCGTGCAGTTGAAAGTACCAGAGACGATTCACCAATTGCAAAGATGTTGTGGCTAAGGAACTCTGCCAACTCGGCGAGGGGGGTGTCAGGCGTGATGATAGTGTACGGATGCGATGCGTTGCGTATGAACTTGGTCATGTATTGCTTTACGGGATCATTCTGGCGAGGGAGATCAGGTACAGGATGTGGACCATACAAAAGGATGACGTACTGGATAAGCGTATCCTGCCTGCCATTTGGCTCTCAGTGAGATAGTATCGACATAACCGAGTGGTCGTCTATTCTTGTCGAGTACACTGGGAAGGAGGTAGGTCAATCCAAGGGCATGGCGCAGGCTGGGCGTAATCACGGTATCTGAGAGAAGTCGCGCTCGTATGCAAGCTCGAGAGCGTGCGAGATGGACTCGTCGGCTGGAAGTGTGAAGGCGGGGGGCAGTTGGAGATCCTGGCAGGTGCCGACGTGAGAATGGATGTCGTTCAGACGGAGACGAAGCACACCTCTACGACTGCCCCTCTATACCTGTCTTCTGGCAGCATCGAAGCGCTGTACGCTGGAGGGAGAACCGAGGTAGCCATAGCTGCCGAGCGGTGATGAGTTGCGAGGACCAAGCGATCACACGTGATCTCGATGCACAGTGATACACTGATAGTGGCGTTCAATCAAATGCCACGTCTTTCCACGTCCACGAACCAACTCGTTTTAGTATGTTCTGAGCGTGTTTTCAACTCAAGCTTGCAACTACGAGACCATGGATATTACAGCGGTTTTCAAAAGTGTTGGTATCGTATAGCCGGTACCACGAGTCCCGAGAAGGTAATCGATTAGTCACGATACTAGTCGTACATTATAGATCATTCTAGTATAATATGTATAAGTAGTATAT